>VWZS01005593.1:768359-1035323 GCA_013397075.1 Rhabdornis inornatus
TTAGCGTTGCTCGGGTTTGTCAGCAAAACACTGTGGTCCTGAAATTTCAAGCCTGAGGCAGAGCTGGGAAGAACATCCTGGAGCTCCTTGGTTTCTGCCTAGGGCTTTGGATACAGCTTCAGTCAGACATTCCCCCTTCCTGAAAAGAGAGAGATGTCAAAGTGTAGAGCTTACATCAGTTATGTGAAGTCCACTCAGACCTATTCAACCCCCTGCTTCTGCATAACTTTTTTTGGCAAGCATTAACTAATAAGGAAGGGAGTAAATCTTGCTTGAAGTTATTTTTCTTCCTGCTCCTGTGTCCCACCCCCAGGCGCCCCATGGCAGGTGCTACAGAGGTGAAAACCAGGGCTCCTGCAGAGACAGATTAGCAGCACACAAAATGATCTCTCTCCTCTTTGTGCACCCCAGAGCCTGGAAACTCCCCCATCTCTCCAGCATTGCAGCCCAGCTGTCCCAAACCCCAGACAGCAGGGATGGATAACAGCAGGCTGGTCTCCGCACTGTAGCCCAGGCGATGGAGGAGATAATGGGAATGATTTCTTGGTACAAGTACAAACATGAATCCTCTGAAGAAATACTAAGTCTAGTTGTGGAGAAAAATAAAGCAAATGCACACACGTGCACACGCACAACCTCGACCTCATGTAACGTTGGAGGGTTTGGTTGTGTCTGACTTTTTTTCTCAGCTGCTGGTCCTTGAACTCCTCCCAGCGTGGCTCCACCACTGGCGCAACAGCTGGCATGCTGAGGTGTGCTGCAGGGCTGCCAGCTCTCCTCACTGCAGATCAAGCCTTGCACTCTATTACTGGGGGATTTCCTTGAAGCCCTTGTGCCTCTCTGCCACAGTGCTCGGATTGTGTGAGAATTGTGCCTTTTGATGGAAGAAAAGGGGCGGAAGGAAGCTAATTAAGAAAAAAATGTTTCTAGCACTCAGGATTGTGTAGGAAAGTTAACAAATAGGAAATGAGTGTGACCTCAAGTGAGTAAAATAATAATCTTTTTGCCCCAAGCAGGGCTGTATGAGCTGTTTGGATGAATGTGGCAGAGCAGGGGTGTGGAAGAAAATGGAGCTCCGCTCAGTGCTGCAGGCCTTTTGCCACTGCAACTGAAAGAGTAAAAACTTATTTTGCCACTCTGGATGCTAACTCATGACAGGAAATTGCTTTAGCTATGGCAAATGAAGCCCAAGGAAGGGTCCATCACAGATTAACTCCTAAACCTTAGGGTGTTTTGCTAAGTGAGGTGCCAGACCAGTCTGTGGAAATCTTCTTCTTGAATTTTTATTCCTTTTAAATGTTAGACCCTGCCTGCAAAGATGAAGTGTTTCCTGGCCTCACTTTTCAGTATTGCTATTCTTTCCATCCTCTATTGCTTCCATAGTGGGTACAGAGACATGAGCTTTCAATACCTGCAAATTTCCATCTGGTTTGTTAGCAGCACTCCTCATGAAGGGGATTATGAAAAGTTGGAGATGCTACAGGTAAGCATCCAAACAGTAATCCTGGCTTCCACAATGAGACAGTGTGTTTTGTGTGCTAAGAGCTGCAGGAACAGGACTCATGAGTGACAGAGCAAAAAATCAGTGATTGCTGTTTGGCAGGAGATACTTAAACTTTGTCAAGCTAGGCAAGTATCTCCATTGTGGTCTCTGACTCACAATTCAAGTATGCTGGGAACATTTGAGGGGGCTGGGTCAGTTCTTTAAGCAGTGGGAAAACAAGGCTTTAATGCATCACGGCATAACTTTGGGTCTGTGCTCTACTGTTCTGCTTTTCTTTGAGGAAACTGGTGTGGCTGGCGGTGGAGAGAGGGAGGTGTTGTGAAACCACACACACACTCACATGTGATTTTAATCCCTCCTAACAGTGTTTCAGACTCATTTGACTGTGGTGGCTGAGCTGAACCACTTCTGACTTGCCTTCCTGAAGGTGAACAGAGGACAAGGCAGTGCGGTGGGGCTGGTGACAACTCGGTTTCAACCTCTGCTGCAGCAGCGTGGCTGAGGTATGCAACACAGAGGAGCTTATGGAGGGGCTCATCAGCGCCTTCCAGTTATTCAGTACCACTCTGTGGGCACAAGAGTGTCACAAACCAGCCAGTGAAACCGAGCTTGCAGCTCTAGTGTGTGGTCATTATGGTGGCAAAAAGCAGTCGGGCTGTTCCGGTGAATCTTGAGGGTAGGACGGCTTGCCAGCAGCTCAGCTCTCCTGCTTCCTTCCACTGCTGCAGATAACGCCGTGCAGCCTCCCGGGGAGGGAGGTGCATTTCTGCCCTTACCAAAGGTGTTTTCTGTTGATATGGTGTGTTCCTGCACATGGAGGGGAAGGCAGATATGGCCAGACATCCTCTCCCAGATCCTGTTGTGTGGGTGAGAGTGGCTGCTGGCAGTGGGGTTGCTCCTTTGTGCTCCTCCAGCTGGAGGCAAGCACCCATTTGGGGATGCTTCCCAGAAAATACAATTGTACAGTGAGCAGATGCTTTCTGTCCATGGCTTTGTGCCTCCTGCTTCTGGGAGGGGCTGGAAGAAGAACTGGGAAATGGTGCTGGAGAAGTATGGCCAAAAATGGTCAAGACCAGGTAAGGAGCAGCCATATGGCAGATGTGCTGCTGGCTCTGTAATTAAGCCAAGTGCTTGGGATGCAAGAGGCTTGGCTGTGCTCAGTTGAGAGCCTGGCTTCCTGTGTGTTCCTCCCTGCCATGATTCTGACCAGAAATTCCATTTTTGACCTGAAAAATCTTCCAGATGAAAATTTAATTATAAAAGTGATGTATTCCCACAAGAAACTTCTGTGTCAGCAAATAAGTATTTTTTTTCTGAATAACTATTTTACTCACACACACACAAACCTGGCTCCCACTAATTCCATGCTAGAGCATTACTCTGGTAAAAACTCTGTTGATTTGTTTAATAAAAATGATTACAGTTTGCAATTATCATCCATTAGGCATACAAGTTGCAAAGAATTGACACCGGTCCTGAAGTCCTCTTGCACAAGATAAATTTTCTTGGCAAGCTATTAAATCATGACCTATGCTATATCTGTGATTTATAAAAAGTTTCTGGCAGTGGAGAAGTGGGATGAATCAATCATGGGAATGTTAACCCAGATAACAAGATTTTCTTTCCTTTGGTGCAACAAATTACTTGCTTTCTGCAGAGCAAAGGTGCACACATTTTCCTGCAGACGATGAGACTTGTAACGTGAACTTTGTAAATGTTTTCCTTTGCAAAGGTCTTTGCTCGTGGTTGTTACTGGTTCCATATTTACTTGGGATCTTTGCATGCAGAAGATGGCTTTTGGCTTGTGAAGAGGAACTTCTCAGAGGCTGGACCATTTCCCTTCACACTCCTGAGTCTCTCCAAGATTGCATGTAATGCTCAGAAAGGCTACTAGGGGCAAGGTGCTTTTCTGCATCTAACAGAATACTCTGCAAGCTCATTAATAAAGGCCAGATAAAATAAAGCTTGGAAAGTCAACATGTTCAAGAAGATAGGCCATTCTGGGAAACAATCAGAGAGGAGGTGTACATTTCTGTGAACAAAGGAAGTCCAAACTGTAAACTGTAATATATCTGTTAGCTCATTAATGTGTCTGATGCTGACTAATTCCAGGGGTGTTCCTGCTGCCCAGCAGCAAAAGTGCAAATAAGTGGACAGCTGTGATTTAGTGGCAAATATTTGAACACATCGTGACAATTCAGGCCACCCACTCTCTTAAGTTAATACAACTTCTGGAGAATAATTTCAAACTGGGTTGAAGTGCAGAGCAGCCACTTCATGTGCATCTAAGCCAAATGGACCTGAAGTATTTGGGGGCCAAACTTTGCCTTCTGTTACACCCTGTGAGCCCCCCATTCACTCCAGAGTTTGCACTAGGTAGCTGAGGGGCAGAGCTTACTCTTGATGCTAATCTTTTTCTAGCTCAGTAAGTACAATTTCACATGTAAATGTGAATGTGGAACAGATCTGGACTCGATTAGCTCCTGAATCCTTGACAGAAAGCCATAATTGTTTATCCAGATGATGTTTCTTTCTCTCTCTTTTATTTTCTCAACACTTTAAACCCAAGGTTTTAATAGGCTTGTGAAATAAATACATGAATGTAGATTACAGTGGTATCAAAGGTGTGAGGAAAGCCCTTCCCTTCTCCTCAGCAGGGCTAAATGATCACTTGGTGCACACTTCAGTTGTGCTCTCCAGAGCCTTGGGCAGGGGTGGCTGCGCATCTGAAGGTGGGAGGGAGGGTATTTCCAAGACAACTCTTAGCCCGGGGCTCCTGTTACAGATGTGAAGGACCTGTGATATATATCCTTTTTTTTTTCCTGGTAGGCAGTGAAATCTGTGCTAGTGGCTATATCTGGGGCACAGGGTTGTTGGTGGAGGAGAAAAGCAAGGGAGTATGGAAAAAATTGTATTTATCAGGGTAATCTAGTTTAGAAGCACAAGTACTAAAACATTTTAATCACAGTCATACAGCTGTTTGTCACTGCAGGGCAGAATTAAGGCTATTTGTATGCCTTGGTAGCACACTGCCACACTTCAGCAAGTTAGAATTTATTTTAAGCATAACTTTAACTCTGAATTCCCTGGGTTTGTAATGTCTGGTCTGGAAATAAATGCAACCTCTTTATATTGTACTTTACTCTTAAAATAGGCTTTCCACTTTAGCTCCGTTTCTGTTGGCTCTGCAAGAGCATGGGCTGTCATTTCCTGCCCTGCTGGGTTTGCTGTTTAAATGGAGAGGGCGGTGTATCCGAATAAAGGAACACAGCAGTAAAAGCTGGGATGAGAGAGGGATGGCACTCCCAGGGCAACTGTGCCACAGCTCAGTTATTGCTTTAACTGCCCATGCCTGACTATCTCCTGCATGAATGTGTGGCTACCATTGGCACAGAGATGCTTTCCTTGGGGGTAGAAGAAGCTCACAAGGGGCCAGAGTTTCAAATTTGGTTTCATGCTGAGGAAGTGACATTGTGAACTCAGCTCCCAGTAAGGCCACTGGAATTGGTGGGATGATGTTCAGCTCACACCAGGCTGCTTGTGAGCTTGGCTCACAGCTCCGGAGCTTCATATGCCACAATGGAGAGGCTCCTGCTGGCCAGGCTGGACACAGCTGGCCCAGAGGCATGCCCAGGATGGGGCACAGGGATAGTTCCCTGCAGGAGAAGTTACTCTGCCTCCTCGCAGGGGAAATCACCTCCTCCTCCTGTGATGGGGAAGGCTGGTGGCTTAGGGAGCTCTGGGGACAGAGTCCATGCCCTGCCTGTTTTTAACATGGATTTCTTCAGACAAGGCTTCTTCTTAATAGGAGAGAAACAGCATAATTCCTGGAGTTTCTCTGCCCTGGCTTCTGTCTGCAGCCATTACTTCCTTCCCCCACTCCCAAGCCTGGGAATGAATCCTGCTGGGCTTCTTGCCTTGCTGTATATCCAGAGACACATTGAATATATACACGTCTCCTCTTTCTCCCTCTTCTGTGCAACTCTCTCCCTCATTTCCCTCCCAATACACCCATGCCCTACCCCCTGGCTAAAGCAAAATTTCCCTCTTTTTTTGGCAGCTAGCCTTCCCAGGGGCCTAGACTAACAGAAGCCTGAGCCCTGACTGACTGTGCCTTGGCCAGAGCAGAGCAACTTTTTGCTGAGAGATAATGTTGCCTTAAAGGAGAAGGGATTTTTTAATTTCCCTATCTATTCCCTATCTTGCTCACCCATTTGTTTCTAGGCTCCCATGGGGAGAGCGATGCTTGTGCCTGGGACCTGCTGCCTCCCAGTCACCTACTGGGAGCCCCCCTCTTCCCGGACAATCTTCCTGGCTGTGGAGTTCATCTCTGAGCCAGGCCTCCCATAATTAAAGCAAGCCTTGCTCTTGACTTTCTGCAAGCTCTGGATTTCTGCAAGGCCTTTCCAGGACTTGCAGCTTTCCTCCAGGTCAGGCCTTGCAAGCCAAGTGATGAAGCTTCCAGGGCTTCTCCCGCGGGATGGCTCCAGTGCATGCATCTCACTGTCAGGAAGCTTTTCCTGACACTCAGCCTAAATTTTCCTCTTTTCAAATGTCATCCTGGCACTCCTACTTAGCATGCACTTTCTGTGCGTCTCACTCCCTCTGAGCAGGCTGTGCTTTTCCCTCTCCACTGCCTGGGCTCTTTCTGGTGCTTGCTGGCTGTCACCCACTTTTCTCGCACCCGCCTCAGCTTGGCCAGTCCAGGCACATTATCTTACAGCTCATTTCCCTTTATAAATCAAACCTCCCAGGCATTTTCCTCCTTTTTTTTTTTTAATAGTTCTTTCTTATTTTTAAATTTTTTAAATTTTTCTCCTTTTCCCTTCTCCCCACCACACAGGAGAGATTTTTGGGTGTCTGCCCCATGGTTCAGAACATTTTTCTCTCCACTGTCACTGACAAGGGTTTTAGTATAAAGTGCTGACATTTCTTTGTTGCTGTGGGCACCTCCCTCTCAGAGTAATGAATGGCTGGGAATGTGTAAATGCACAACCAGAGGTCCTGGCAGCAGCCCAGGCAGGTGCCCCTCAACCTGTTCTGTGCTCATGCGAACTGTCCAGTACAGACTGAGCTCCTATGGTTGCCTTCCTCTGTGTGGAGTCATGATCACTCTCCCCTGTTTGGACTCTTCCCATGGATGTAGCGGATCTGAGGATATTAAACTTCTGCTGAGTTAGGTCTGTGCGGGCAATGACCTTGAGTTCAGGGAGGACTGGAAATGAAGAGGGGTAGGCTCTGCCTCATGGTGTGCATGAATGGCTCCTTGTGCCTTATTTCTTTATCAAGCCAGCCTGAATGTGCATCCTGATGAGGAACAGAGCAGCACCAGAATGGAGAAAAGTAAGAAACAGGTTGCTTGTCCTTCTATGTCCAACTTCTTTGCTACCACATGACATGGGTTTTACTCAGGATCAGGACCTGGGCTGAAGGCCTGAGCTGCTCTCCCATTTTGCACTGCCACTGGCATTGAGTTCTTGCTTTGCTTTAGCCAGAAAATGAAGGTTTCTCCATGCAAAGCGACAAACACGACTGTGGAGGTTGCCATGACAGCTCCAAGGAGAAACTGGGTCAGCCCTGCAGCCTGTGGAGGGGACCAGTCATGGCTGCATGGTGGTCACCTGCAAGCCCACAAGTGCAGATGTGTTCCAGCACTCATTATTGGGCTGACTGCACTAGTTCTGTGTTTTCTGGGAGGAAACCAAAGAGTTTCAAACTTGGTTACCATTTTAAAGTTAGTGTGGCTAAAATGGTTGGTTGGAACCCACACCACTGCCATGGCAACAGATACATACACATTTTTTTGGAACATGAAATGAGAATAACTTTTCTGGTGCATAAGTAACTCTTCATAGGAGAAGATGCTGAGGAACTAGAATTAGGAGTAACATACTGAGGAGACTGGAGGTATCAAGCCAGTAGAACTGAATCATTTCAAAATGAAAAAGAAAGTCAAGGACGAATGGTGCGGCTGAGAAAGTGCTTTGGCCAGTAAAATTCCTTAAATAATAGTGTCCTCCATGGACTTAAGACCAGTTATGAAACACATCATTGGTTTCACATCAAAATAGTTTTTTCAACAGATTAAAGTGCATGGTCATTGATTATTGATCCCTTTGGAGAATGTGGTCACAAGTGTTTCAGGGGAGCATTGCTGAGAACTGTGGAAGATCTATTCTTTTTTTCCAGCCATTTACCCTCCTCACCTTCTATACATCGCCCCAGAGGGTATTATATTGATCTGTTAATTCTCCTTTTCTCCTCCTTACCACTTTCTAGACAGGAGATACCAAGGACCTGGGTACCGTCCTTGAAGAACAGAAGGGACAGGTAAGGCACATCAAACAGTCCCTGCAGTGGAAGCCAAAGGCACCATTGTTCCTTTCCTTTGTCATTACCATAATGCTGTGCAGAAGGACAGACACTGATGGCCCACCTCCCATGGGTTGTGTATTATCAGCAGTTTCATAACAGAGTAGTTTTAGGCTTAATTCCAGCTCTGCTTTTGTGTAGATACCACTGACAGGTAATGATGTGACTTGTTTAACAGTGTGACTATACAATCTGTAGTTATTTCCATGTAGAAGGAAACACATACTTTTGTAGAGACCAGGAGATTTTTGGGGAATTGCACATGTGAAATATAAATTAATGTACTGAACTGCCTTTTGTACACACACACATGTGCACACACACAAAAGCATGGATTAAGTTGCAAGGTTTGCTCCATAAAGTGGTTTTGATTTTGAAAGTTTTGCTGCTGCTTTTTGCAGCGTTTTTCCTGTCACAGAGGCAAGGAGCACCAGAGGGTTTGCCCCGCAGGGCATTGACAGCTTGGCACTTTGCACTGCATGACAGGAGGGTCATTGAGCCTGGGATTACCTGGCCAGGAGTGGAGGAGGGTCACTGAGCCTGGGATTACCTGGCTAGGAGTGGAGTTGTGGCAGTGACCCCGAGCCTTAGGAAGAGGTGCCTCTTTCTGTGCAGGTAGCCAATACGGCAGTGCTGGGACAATGGCTTAGCCATGACAACAGAATGATGACCTGTTCTTGCTGAGCACTACCACTGCACAAGCAGTACATTTCTGAGATCAGACTGAGCCCTGGCTCAGTCAGCTGGCACCAAGGCTGGGCTGGGGCAGGGTCTTTCAGTGTTGGGTTGGAGTTCTTCTGAGGCATCAAAACATGCAAATCCTTCCTGTTGGCCTCCTCCCTGCCTGGTTTCCCTGTCTTTGACCCTGTCTGGATGTGAGGTTCTCACCCAACCCGCTCTATCACTCCCCTCCTCAGCTGGACAGGAGAGGGAAAAGGCTCCTCGATTGAGATAAGGTCAGGTAGAGATCACTCAACAATTACAGTCATGGGCAAAATAGACTTGACTCAGAGGGAATTAGTTTAATTTATTATCCATCAAATCAGAGTACGATAATGAGAAATAAAATTAAATCTTGAAAACACCTTCCCCCCACTTTTCCATTCTTCCTGGACTTAGCTTCATTCCCAAATTCTCTACCTGCTCCCCACAGGGCAGGGGGATGGGGAACTCGAGCTACAGTGCAGGGGGGACAGGGAACTGGGGCTGCAGCCAGTTCATCGCACATTGTCTCTGCTGCTCCTTCCTCCTCAGAGAGGGGACTCCTCACATTCTTTTCCTGCTCTAGCCAGGGGTCCCTCCCATGGAAGACAGTCCTCCATGAATTTCTGCAAGGTGAGTCCTTCCCATGGGCTGCAGTTCTTTATGAACATCCCCACCGTTGGTCCCTTCCACAGGGTGCAGTCCTTCAGGAATAGCCTGCTCCAGTGTAGGTCTCCCACAAGGCCACAAGTCCTGCCAGCAAACCTTCTCCAGGGTGGGCTCCTCTCTCCACAGAGCTGCAGATCCTGTGAGGAGCCTGCTGCAGCATGTGCTTCCCATGGGGTCACAGTCTCCTTTGGGCATCCACCTGCTCTGGCGTGGGGTCCTCCACAGTGAATATCTGCCCCTGTGGACTTCCATGGGCTGCAGAGGCAGAGCCTGCCCTCACTATGGGCTGCACCATGGGCTGCAGGGGAATCTCTGCTCTGGCACCTGGAGCACCTCCTCCCCCTTCTCCTTCACTGACCTTGGTGTCTGCAGGGCTTTTTCTCTCGCGTGTTCTCACTCCTCTCTCCAGCTGCAATTGCTCTTGTGTGACAACTGTTTCTTCTTAAATTATCTCAGAGGCACTACCACCACCAGTGATGGGCTCAGCTCTGGCCAGCTTCAGGTCCATCTTAGGTCTGGCTGGCAATGGCTCCATTGGACATGCAGGAAACTTCTGGCACCTTCTCAGAGAGGCCATCCTTAAGGCACCCCACTACAAAAACCTTGCCATACAAACCAAATACACTGTCTTGGACATCATCTCCTCTCCAAATTAATCTGAAAACATTTCTTTCCAATGTTTCTGGAATCCCAGAAGGGACCTTAATCCCTTCATCATCCTCCTCATGCAAAGTGTACCTGCGGTGCCGGATGGCTGAATAACCTCTCATACACTGAGAGCCATTAGCATTTGAATTAGTGACATGAGGATAGCAGGTGATTATCCCATTTAACAGCTGTTGAGTGCTGTTGAAGGGACACCCTCAAGAAGACTGAACAAAAACGTAGTGAATTTTTCTCTTTTAGTAAGGGTTTTCCTGCCTTGTATGAGTATTGACATGCTTGAAAAGTGGTGCATTTTCCCCAGGGACATCTTATGATTGTTAAACCTCTTTCCTGGAGAGAGCTGGACACCTCAGTACACCTACAGCATGCCAGCAGATGAGAGTGAGAAAGTGGCACTGTCCCCAAACATGAAGGGAAGTGGTCCTGCCTATTTGGGAAATAGGCTAAGTCAAACATAAAGAACAGTCATAAGAAATCTGCAAAAAGAAGCAAAAGTTAAAGCATCTCCTCTGCTCTAGAGTGCTTCAGCCCTAAGAGATGTGCCTGGGATGGGCCTCACTGCTATTCTTCTAGGTGGAAATGTGACTGCTTCAAGGGGCAGGAGGAGCCAGGCAGCAATTAGAGCCCCTAGTGTGATAGAAAAGATGAAAAAAAAGTGCCCTCTCTGAGGATTTGGCTAGATGCAGAGAAGTACATTTTGAAACTGTAGGATCTATCAGACATATTGCATAAGGAAGCCTTTCTGTATGCAGGGCATTTTTGCAAAAGAAGACGAAAGTGAGGAGGAATTATTGCAGTTATTAGTGTAGATAAATCTCTCTCTTGTGGTATATGACTCCATTTCTCTTGACTATGTGTTAAGAAAAAAGCCAAGTGCCAGCCCTCATCATCACATAGAAGTGCTGTCTGGGCTCCTGCATCAAAGACATTAAAACATGACTCTCCCCATCTCCCAGTTGGAGTCTTGAACACGATTCATTTTGGAGCTCTGCCTTTTAGAGTAAGCTGAAGGAGCTGAGGATGCTGCACCTTCACAAGGATTCATCTATGTCACCTCCCACTGGGATGCTGGTGACCTCCCTCCCAGCCTTTCAGAAGGTCAGGTCCCTCATTCAGGTGTGTTGTTGATGCCTGATCCCCTCTCTAAAATCTGTCTTAGCCTTGAGATGTTTGTGGGAAGTTGGCTTCATTGTCCCCCCAGGATCAGCATCTCAGAGAAAACAGAAATAACCCCCCCAGGCTTTTGTCTTCAGTGGAGAATGAGTGGGACAGCGATGCAGAAGTGAAGTGGTTTTTTGTCCTGCTGTGATTCGAAGCTGATTGTAAGACATGTACTTTGGGTGAGGTTACCACTGCAGGGTTAGAAAATCAGTTTAAAATGGCGAGGTTGTCCCTGGGACAGAAGTGATGAGAGTGGGTAAATAGAAATAGTTTTCCAGTCTTTTTTGTGGAACTAGAAGTTTTCCTTTAGACTTAAGGGGGATAAACATTTTCTAACAAGCCAGAGGATTTTATGGTGTACAAGATTTTTCCACTTGACTTTTCAATCTCTTTCAATACAATTTTTGTCTTCTCTCTTATGAATTTTTCCTTTCTCTTTAAATAAACTCCTTCTGAGGTGCGTGCAGTGGCAATATCCAGGCACAGGTGAGGATACAGAAACATTTACAGTGTTAAATAACATCCTTCTTATTATTTTCTCCCTAATTATTTCTACCCTTTGTGATGACCACTTACAGTCTAATGAATGTAAGCATTATTTCCATACAAAGTAGTGGTAGCAACGAAAGATGAAGATGCCTCTTTTTAACCTTACTTGTTTCTAAGCAGGCCTTTTTCATACCATCCTTACCACTTATCTGACCAGTAAATCTGCAAATACATGCAAATGGTATTTACTGTGTTGTTACATGTACCTCGAAGCAGATGGTGAGCCAGTACCAAAGCTCACATTTTTACACCTTTATGCAGCATCTGGGGAGCTGGATTAAATTCCTGCCCTGCTTGGGGCTTCACACAGACCTCTGTCTCTATGGCAAGTGACTCAGAGCTGCTGCCAATTCCAACTGCATTGTTTCAGGGTATTTTTCTTCATACAGTATGAATAAAAGAATGGTGACAACACTTCCTCCACCTCCCTGTCCCCCCCCTGCCCACAAATTATATTTCCAAAGAGCCATGCCAAGGTTTTGAGCCATTGTTGTGTGTGCTGCTGGTGTCTCAGTCACCTGGGTGCCCTCCTGCTTTTTCCATGTTCTGTGGCCCGGTTAAACTGATATTGCAGCATCCCAAGGCACTGTGCATGGTCTGTACAGTGAGGCAGATGCAGGGAGCTGGGCATGCTGCAGGATGGAACCCAGGGCAGAGGGCTGAGCCCTCTTTGCTCAGTGACTTGGAAAAAGGAGTGGGAAGCACTGTTCTAGGATGTGAGCTGAGCTTGTAGGAAAGCTCCTGGTGACATTAAATCATCTGAAGAGCTGTTGTTAATCACTGTAAGGAGACCAGGCAGGTCTGTCCTGTAACCAGAGCTAGCAGCAGGCTGTGTGGGACTTGGGTGACACTGAGACAGCAAGAGTTGCTTTGACTCATCCACATGCTGGGCAGGAAGGAGAGGGCAATGGAGAAAGGGCTTCCCAAGCTCAGACCTGAACTGCAGCCTGTTTGAAAGATGCCAAAGCTTGCTTGCTGTGGACACAAAGAGGCTTAATCCTGTGGGCATCCTTGCTGTGCTATAGCTACTGGCAGGGTGAGGGGCCACGCCAGTGCACAGGCTGTTCCATCATCTCTTGCAGTTTGTCCTGCAGGCTGGCTCATTGCTCCTGGACATATTGTTGCTTGCTGGCCCTATATGCATCCCCCACTCAAAACCTGTGGGGTTAAATATGTGAGATGGGTGTTGCCAGCAAAAGTGAAACTCACCTGTGGAGTTCCTTGGGAAAGTCCTCTCTGCTGAGGAGTTCAGCAGTGAAGCAGCACTGAAACCTACTCATGTTTCCTTGGGTAACACCCAGCCCTGGGGAAAATCTCCCAGGAGATCACCCTCAAACACACACATACATACAGCCCTCACCCCAAAGCTCTGCCCTTCCACTTGCCACCCAAGAGCAGATGATTATTAGGCATGAAGGTTTCTTCCATTGAAATCTGACCTCCTTGGGGTAGATGTCTTCTGGAATCATTACTGCAGCTCCCCCTTTTCAGAGAGAAGTAGGTGTACGATGTATTTGACCTCTGCTTTGGGATGAGTTGTATCTTCAATACATCTGTTTCTCAAGTGGATCGGACATCTTTGTATAGCTAGATTAATTCCTTCAGCCACCTTTCTCATGTATGTAGCTTTCACTGCCACTCCACCCCTGCAGTACCTACACTCATTTTCATCATCTTTCCTCTCTTTTTATCAGTTTGGTTTTTGAAGGCCTCAGCTATGGGTCATTCCTTCCCATCCATTCCTTCCTTCTCCTGTACAGTGCCTCATGGTATAACTCTCTCCTCTCATCTCCTTGGAACCTGTGTTTCTCCATGATGCTGTGTCTTTCTGCATATTTTCTCTGGCATAATGTATCACAATTCTCAATCTTCCTACACACAGATCCATGCAGTCTTTCCTTCCCACATGCTCTCTTAACCCCTCTCTCTTTCACTGGACAATGGCTTGCTGCCTGTTTGTTGAACTCCATTCTTTGGGAAACACCTACGTGAGCTGCCCCAAGCCCTGCCTGCACAGCACGCTCCAGCACAGCCATTAACATTGCCATTACCTTGTTTACCTCCCAGCCAGCCAGCAGCCAAGTATTGGTAGACAGATCTTCATGGACAGAAGAAGCTTTATTGGAATGATACTTCACTGATGTAAATTGTCATGTTAGAAGGGAAAAGAGGCCTTGGAATGATCGCTCTGACACTCTGCAGTCAGTTCACCTCCCTGGGATTCACCAGGCTTTCTTCCCTCTATGTTCTGCACCGCAGCCCAGACCAGGCACAGGAGTACCCATCGCATGTCCACAGTTGTTGACCAAGCACAAGACTACTCAGGGCTTTTTCTCCAGCAGCTGCTGAGTGCAGGGATCCTTTTATAACCTTATATCCATCATAGAGGGGTAGCATGCAGGGTAGGTAAACTGAAACCCTGGAGTTTGATGCACAGTGGGAAGCTCAGCTGGGAGCTCAGAAGGTTTGTGGCCTGTTCTCCCATCTAGTGTTGGACTTGTTCAGCTAGGAGTGGACCTTTTTTTAAAGTAGCCCCCTGCCCCCCATGCCACAATGAACTCTTTATCTTCTGCTACTTCAGATCCAATGATGGGAACTGCTGGGAGAGAGAAGGACTCAGGCTGCAGGCTGTTTTCCCTAGTGGCTGAGGGGATGCTGTGTTTATTACCCCTTTCCCTGAGAAAACACAATTCCCCAGGGTGACTGCACTCTGACACTGTCCCACTGTTTTAACAGTGGCTGACAGATGCTTTTTTAGCTCTTGGTCAGTATTCAGGCCATTTTGGTAATGAGGTACAACAGAGCAAGGAGCTGTACAGGTCAAGAAAACTTTCTGGGGTAGATGGCAGTATTTAGAAAGAGGGTGTTTCCCTAGGCATCACCTCAGAGATGACTGTCATTTTTTTCAGATTTATTCACAGTACCACTGGCAGCACTGACACTAAGTCTCAACATGTTAAGTTCAGAGAACCCCAAGTCTTCATGCACAGACATTTGCTGCTTTACATCCAGGCCAGAAAGGACAATGCCTATAATTTCTTTCTGCTATGAGAAATACTGTGAAGATCTACAAGCAGCCTCTGCAGAGCCAGAGCCAGCAGCGAGTACACTTGGGACATCGGTCTGGTGGTTCTCGGCTTGTGGTTTCCAGCACAGGGGTGTTTCTGAAAGTGGGGCACCACACTGCACTCCTCCACAGCTGCCCTGCTCTCAAACACACACAGGCATCTGCAGGAGAGGGGAGGTACCCCTCTGGCTCAGGCATCAGCCGGATGGCAGCATGCCTTTGACCAAGAGGAAAGGAATGCAGCATGTCCCCATGACTGAGAAAGCTCGGGTGGTTTTGCACATAGGAAGCTCCTTGAAATGTGTTTCCTCCCACTGCCTGGCCTTTTGTTTTTCAGCCGTGCTTGATGCTGGTGTTGGAAAGCTGAACTCCCCAAAAATGAACTTCCTCTCCTACTATAAACTGACCCTTGGGGTTGCTATAGCGACTGCAGAGTGGCCAGCGGGCTGTGTAAACACTCCCTCCCGCTTCCCATCACAGTGGGCCTGAAAAGCTGAGCCACGGGATGTGCACAGCAACCTGGATTATGCAGGCGGTTGTGAAATGCAAACCCGACAATTTCTCTGCTTCCTCCCTGCTTCCCCCGCGGGGAGGCAAACCCAGCAGGCTGGTAGCAGGCATAAACACGCCTGTCCTGATGAATCTGGGCACATGGTGTGGTACCGCAGAAACCAAATCCAGACACTTACCTGGGGAGCTTGAGCAAGATGTGGAAATATATGGTGCAACTGGATCCTCTGCAACATCTGATTCCCTTGGCCTCACTAACTGTGGAGTTTCCAGCTGTGTGGGGGGAGCAGTTTGGTACACACTGTCACAGCTCCTTCTATGTAATTAATTGCAACAATCGACCGAGTGTGAAATCCATCAATTTCTGTGTCCTCCGTTGCTCACTTTGATGTCAGCTCTTTCATTTTCTTCCTTCTTCTCTCTTTTTTTTTTTTTTTTAATGCTTTTCATTAAAGTCCCTGACTCTCTGAGTCACTCTCCAAACATTGATGTTCATGTCTGTATCCATCTCTGTAAAACCAGGTCGGGTATTTCAGCAGCTGTAGCCTGAGTGACACACTGAAGCATGTGGAAAGGTGTTTCCCAAGCACAGCAGGATAAGCATCCCCTCCAGCCACTCCAGATGTTCTTCCAATATGGCAGGTACTGCCTAGCCAGGGATTCTGTGAGAGGCAAGCTAAACTACCCTACCAGGAGGAGACAATCAGCTCTGCTCCCATGGCATTGTGATGCATCTTGCTGGGTTGTCTTCAAGAAATAAGGCTGCTGTCCCACCACAACAGATCTGTGACTGCTTGAAAAAAGCACGAAGCACATCATCTCAAAGGTGTGTAAAATGAAGCCCCTGCTCCAATGCTGTCTGGAGGGGCCATTCAGAAGTGCCAGACATCCTGCAAAACACCCATCTCTGCCAAGTGCCAATATACTCTTTTGTTTCACTGTTAAGAGACTTCCTGGCTTACATGGATAGACTTACATGGTCTCATCTTTCTATGTGCTGGGCGTCACTGACCAAGCTGATCGATATGTACCTTTGATCAGACATCCCACTATACAATCACAAGCTGTCCGGGAATTCCGTGAATTTCCATCCTTTCTGCCACATCAGAGAGCATACACAGCCTCTGTTAAGCAAGGTACTGGCAAAGGTGGAAGAGAAGGAGATTTCTGGGACAGTGCTTGTCTGTAATCCTAAAATGTCCCTCTAATCCCAGCCTGTGACTTGGAGCTGGGGGGATGCAGAGGGTCGATGTGGTCTGCTCACCTACTGCAGTGAGTCATTACACCCCAAAGAGAAAAGGAGCCTTAAAGCCTCGCTCTGATTGCTGTGAATGAGGGCAACAGGACATGTTGCACAAAGTATGCTAAATCAAGGGCAATTCTGATATGCATTTTGTTACAGTACTCAGTCCCTATAGTGTCTCACTTAACAGATGGCAGGAGCTGAATCTGATTAAATAGAGTTTTCTGAATCACTCGCAGAGACAACTGAGAGGCAGGCAGAGGCATACAGCAACACACAGCTCTCAGAGCCTCCTATATCTCAGTGGGTTTGCACTTCTCCATTCACTCCATGCCTGCCTTATTACAGCATTTAAAAATAAATCAGCTGAATTAGTTGGTGTGAGTACATGGTCTTTCCTGCTCCTGTCAAAGGAGTGTCCCAGTGTTGAGCAGTGATGCCAGCCTGCCTGCATTCAATGCAGCAAATGTGGTGAGCTTGGTAGCGTGATGACACTGATGGTCCCATTCTCCCTGAAACGAATGTCACAAAAATAAACAGCCTGCAAATCCCATATTCAGGTAGGGGTTTAGAAAGTGTGAAGTGGGCCACATGTGTCTGTGAAGTAGCTGGGGGAAGGGAGGCAGGAGGAAAGAGGAAAGGCAAAGCAGAACTACTCTGGCAATTTTGGGACCTCAAAGATAGCTGGTCAGGTGAGTTTACTGTTTTTCTTCATAAAAAATCTCAGGCCAGATTGGCCCCAATGAGGGATGGGATAGCCTCAAACAATGCAGCATCTGAATTATGTCCATAGAAGCAGTTAAAAACCTGGCTGCTATACAAGTTATCAAAACCTCTGCAAACTGGGGAATTTTTGTGCAAATTTTGATGATGCTTCTTGGGAGGGAGGCCAACTTTGTGGGCCCCACAGACCACTTAGTTCTCCAAGCCTGGCTGCCCAGTGCCAGGGCTGCCTCTCAGCCAAATGCCTGGCATGGCAGGCAGCACGAGTAGGCACCACTTGAAGTCACCAGAGGTCTTGGTGTTACTGTAGCACTAAAAAAATCTGAAGGAAGACAGTGCAAGGAATATTTCCTGCATCTGGCTCTAATCCAGCTGCAAATATCCCAGCGATGCCCTTTCCAGATGTGGACTGACACCGTGGCTTCCAGAGACAAGAGACCGTGTGCTGGGGGAGGGAGAGGATTATTAACCTGGTTCAGGTTAAAAATGAGGGGAGGTTTGTGAGGCTTCTGCAAGGTCTCCCTGCTGCAGGGAGAATGTTTTCAGATGTGCCTCTGGCTGTGGATTGCAAGTGGCCAGCCGGCGCTGCGGTCGGCTGCTGTTGCCTCCCAAAGCCGCAGCAGCATTGTCGAGCTGCAGACGTGCAGATCAGCTCATGCCAGGACTGCGCGCTCACAGGTGATCTTTTGGTCTGTACATTTTCCAGCAGAGCTGGCAGCTGCTCTTGCAGTGTGCATGCTTCGTTGGCTGTCCAAAGAAGGAACTGGGCGGGCGTTGATCCAGTTGAGGCAGTTTCGAGGAGTGAAGGCAGGAAGGAAAATTACCAACTTTGACATATGTTGCTCCCTGCAGGTCTCTCTTATTATAGCCTGGCGGGATGTCAAGGTGCACAGACACGGCCCAGAGCTGTAACACACGATGGCTGCTTAGCCTCCTGTCCCACCCCTTTCACACAGGCAGGAGTGGCAAAACCATTTCTGGCATACCAGGAAATCCTGGTTCTCAGTATTATCAAGGAGGGACCGTGCAGTTATACAACCTCGAGCTGCCATCAGCAGGACCTGTGGGAGGGAGGGGGGGAATAGTTCACTTGGAAAGGAATGCTGCAGTGTAGGACAGTGGTTTTGACATGCTGGAGTGAAACTTGGCATAAGAGAATAGAGGGAATTCGTTTGCCAGGTAGACGTGGCACTTGAGCAAGAGAATAAATGAAATGGCAGTAGAAATCTTAAGAGATGTTAAGAGGTGGCTGGTTAGCATGGGGCATGTATCTGCAATCCTTAGTGCAGTTTTCACTGTGCTGGGTGTCCACTTTCTAACGATTAGTATTTACCTGACCCTCTGTCTCTTTCATCTTGCCAGCACACAAGAGAAGCCAGCTGTGTGCATAGGCCCCCAGCTTGACAAGAAATGAAGATCCAGGGTGCGGTGGCCTGAAGTGTTTGTCAGCCCTTTCTGATGGCAGAAATCTACTTACTTTTCTGAGAATATTTGTCCACTCTAGTGTGCCAGGAAGAATGTAGTGTGGCATAGCAGCCACCCAGAACGATGGCAAATATTTGTTCCTGGTAAAATTTTGCTTGCCACATGTCTTCATTTGCAGCATACCTCATGTCTTGGAGCAGATGGGGGGTGGTCTGCATGTCCTTCCTAAATATGACTCTGAAAGGGCTGAGTCTTAAGGAGAGCTCTTAGGTGGAAAGGCTGGGAGAAATACACATGTGCATCAAGAAGCCCTAGGTGTGATGAACACCTTTCATTGCCTCTCCTGAGAAGCCCCTGCCAAAGTGGCTGACATCTAAACAAACATGTTAAACCTTCCTCTTCACAGATTCTTTCGGCTGGGGCAAGTTCCCCATCCCTCGCTTTCATGCTGTGCTTTCAGCCGTTGTTTTTGTAGTCAGGACAACCTTGAGAGAAAGGACTTTGGCTGTGAGCTGAGCACACAGTACCAGCTGTACTGATTTCCATCTCCTGGTATGTAGCTGTGGACTTTCACACTGTGCCTTCTTCACCTCCCTGTTTTCTCCCCACAGTTTCTGCTCTTTGTGGTGGAACTTGCTTGGCTATGAGAAGTAGAGGATTTAGCCCCCTGCTGCCCTGCTGTCAGGAGGGGAGCCCCTTGGCAGGGTGCACCCAGTCATGTGTGATGAGGGGCTGAAGGCATCGGAGTACTGTTGGTGATCCAACAAACTTTGGGATGAGTGAGGGAAGCTGGAATGCATGAGTGAATCAGAGGAGTGGAGGAAATGAGCGGAAAAGGGAGATACTATGTGATAGATGGGAAGGAGAGCAGAAGGGTGGCATAAAATCACACAGGGGATTGGCAGGATTTGAGGAATAGGGGCAATAAAAGGTGAGGGAGTGTTATGAGTGCCTAACTCTTGGGGAGCTTTTAAAAGACTGGATGTCCCTCCCACCCCCATCTCTGAGTTGAACTGTATTTTGAAAGGAAAAGAAACTCAAAAGATAATTTAGAAGGTATTTTAGTGACTTGTGGTTTTTTTTGGTAGTGAAATAGTTAGGTTGTTGCACTGTGATTTTTTGTTTGGTTTTTTTTTGTTTTTTTTTTTTGTTTGTTTGTTTGTTTGTTTTGTTTTTTTTGTTTGGGGTTTTTTCCCCCTCTTGTTATAGGAATGAAGCAGACTTAAACCAAACCAAAAGTACCATATTTTGCACTTTGTCATATGCCTTGCTGCCCTATCCTTTTCTCCTTTCTGTGTCTCTGGCAAGGAGAGCTGCAAAGCACAGCCTTCTCATCTTCCTTAGCAGGGGTTTTACCCTGATCTTGTCATCCATATAATGCAATGTTGCTACCTGGCAGTTATGATGCTCTTTAACCTTAAACAAAAGTTCACAGGAAACACAGGCCTTTTGTTTGAAGAGAGGGAAAGAAGATGAAGAAATTGGGTAATGCCAGAATAATAGCATGCCTGGAACAAAGGCTTGGAAGGGTAAGTGGGAAGGGGATGCTCCAGCTTCCTTCTCAAACATCCTTTGAGTGCTGGGACATAATCCAGAAAGTCCTCATTGTCCTAGTTTCACACAGATGTAAGGCCTCTTCATCTCATCACATGGCCTGCAAATACTGGTTACCACCAACTCCTTTCACCTGCTTCCCCTCTGCATGCCCTGGAAAAGGGCGTAAAACAGTATTTCTATAGTGTCGTCTCTTTTGCTGGTGTTTGTCCTTCCAAAGTGTACCTAGCACACCTATTTTCTCTGGCAGCACTTTTATTTGCATCCCAGGGGACTTGTAGGAATTAGGGTCAGCTTGACATGAGAGGAGTACTGTATAGAGATATTTACAGCTGTTTGCAAGGCTTGTGTTGAGTATGAAACCAGCAGCAATTAGGATCCAGGCCAGTGCCTTCAGTGAATAATGGTCTTGGTTACTTGGAAATATCAGATGGCTTCAGCTTTATGCAGTTGCTACGAGGAAAAGAAGTTAAGTAAACAAAGAAAAAGAATAAGAAGAGGGAGTGGTGTTTTTTTTATTGGCATAGTCAAGAAGGACAGTCAAAAAGAGAGAAAGAAACTGGGAAACAATACCGTGGGCCTTCTCTTGCAGCCCACAGCACAGAACATTTTCTTTGCATGCCTTCATGTTCATCCTTTGCCATGAGCACTTTTGGTTCCTGTCCCTCAGAGACCTTTCTCGAAGGCCAGTGTTGTTTATTTGGGTGCTTCCCTCTTGGGATGCCTAACATATGACCCTGTTTGCCACAGAGTCCTGTGACTTCCCGGGAAGAACCTTCACATCTCATGGCCTCCATGGTAGTAGTACTCAGCAGCATGTCCCTGGGACCAGCACTCAGCAGTTGTCCCTCTTTTGTCAGATGTGTCCAAACAGCCCACTTGGTTTCCTCTGGGGGTTTGAAGATGGGAGATCCTGAGAAGAGATTATTTCTGGAGGTTCTCCAGAGCCACAACACTGCATGTTGCAGAGATGCCTTCCTTTCCTATATATAAAAGAGAAACGCTTTCCGATTCCTGGAAATAGTTTCATTTTGTCTTTCCTTGGATAAATAAGATAACATGAAGGAACTGATTATATTTCTTAGTGTCCAGCACTGCAGAAACAGGCTATTGGCCAGCTATTGGCCACCTTTGCCAGACTGGCCTCAGAGTTTGTAGTATTTTGTTCTTCTCCTCTTGACTGACAGTGTGGGTCCCACCTGGACCTAGGAGCTTCTGGAATTTTTGGGTTCATCTTTCTTTTCTGGTGCAGACTAACCCTGAACACAGAGACAAGCACAAGCCTTTCTCAGCATGCCACTATTCAGAAATAGAGCAAGACTGTTTTTCTACCCCAGAAGAATCCCTTTGAAGACTCTGAGGTGAGGCAGAACTTCTTGCATTTCGTTTTCCCTGCTCTCAGCAGGGGTTGGCTCCTCTCACAGTGTTCTCCACAGTGGCCCACATGTCCCCCTGGAGATGCTGCCTGTAATGAGATCAAGATGGAGGGACAGTTTTTAGCAACCCTTCAGCCTGCTCTAGCAAAGGAGAGGGGCTGCCAGTGCATCTGTCAGTGGGACAAGATCTGGGTAGTCTTGCCTTCTAGCAACAGTGGAGCCAGTACTTCCAGACCAGTGTACTCTCGCTTGTGATGACACCAAAAAGTCCTTGGCTCCTTGCAGGCTGCTGGCACACACAGCTTGCTAGAACACTGGCAAGTTTTTAAGGTTTTGTCAGATGGGAACAGTGGTGGAGAAAAGAAAAGTGAAACCAGATGTTTTTCCTTACAGTTGCTTCATATTCATATGAGGGAGGAGAAGAGAAGCCATAAAAATGTCATAACCCTTGATCCCTGAGGCTCAGCATTATACTATGCAAAAGCCAGTGCTATAAATCCACACCTCTGCCTCAGCAGCCGAGGGTCCTGACTGCACAAGACTGTTGCAATAAGCTGAGGGGGAAGAATCTTCATATTTGTCAGCAAATGGAGAAAACTGGAGGAAAAAGCCTTTGAGAAGTTAACACTGATAGGCTATTTTTATGGAATAAGTTATTTTTTCAGCTTTCTCTGGGGATGCATCAGTGCCGAGTCCTGAGGCTGACCAGCAGGCTTACAAATTTGGGATGTGTTTGCACTGCAATCAATCTATGCCGCAGGCTGTGCCGAGGGAGCGAAGTTAACTTCATCCTCCCCAGAATAGGCTCACCTGCCAGCACAGCCAGGGCAGCACAGCACTGGGGAGAGCACTTGCTGCCAGGGCATTCATCTGACTTTCCAGACAGGGTTTTGCAGCTCTTGCTTCCCTGTGCCACTGCAGCTACACCTCCCTGACACCTCACTCACCCGACCTGGGTACTGCTGCACCGCAGTGCAGTGCCAGAAGCCATGGAGAAGCAGTTCCAATCAGAGGGTCCAGCTGGCACCAGAGGAGAGCTGCTAGGAAAAGTCTGACTCCAGTCTTACCCTTTTCATATAGGAAAGGCTGCTTGTGGTAATCATGAAACAACTACAAGGGATGCCAGGCAGCCCTCTTCCAGGAAAATGTGAGCTTGGGTGAACACAAAGATAGAGGAGAGGAAATGAAAGTTGGGTGCACACAGGCCTTGAGCCAAACAAGGATTTTAACAGAAAGCAGACAGGCCTTCTCTGCCTGTATAACAAGGGCTGTGATAAATGGTATT
Source organism: Rhabdornis inornatus (assembly GCA_013397075.1). Classification (NCBI taxonomy): domain Eukaryota; kingdom Metazoa; phylum Chordata; class Aves; order Passeriformes; family Rhabdornithidae; genus Rhabdornis; species Rhabdornis inornatus. The sequence goes on from VWZS01005593.1 coordinate 791,166, forward strand.
TTTTCTTGGTATTTCCATGCCCAATTTCTGCTATGTGTTAACAGAGGCGAAAGGCTTTCCCTGATCTGAGGCAGACTGTGTGGGGTGGGAGGTGACTTCAGCCTTGCAAGGCCTAAGTTAGGAGATGATTTCAGCCACAAGCCTGGATTCTGAATCTGAATTTCCCTGCAAGATAAAAAATGACTAGGTTTAGCCCTATTTTGGGTGAATAAGATGTGTTACTTCCCACAGGATTCAGGTAGTTTGCTGTGCTAGGTAATATATAGTTACAGGTCTACTTGTACTAATGGGTGACCAAGAGCAAAACCAGCATGAAAAATCTGGAATGCACAGACAGGGCTATGGCCTTGGACTTTTAAGATCTTGTTTAGGATCCTGATTCAGCCAAAGACTCCTGTGGTTTCTGTGGTCAAATAATGTAAACCATTTTTGGAGCCTTCTACCTTTTTCAAAAGAAGTGAGCAGCCCTTGGTAGTCTGTGTAGGGCCCTGAGAGTGCATGCTGTTCAGGTATTATGACAGTGTGGCCCAATTGGTTAGAATGATTTTAAAAAATATTTTCATATGTGAGTTACTCATCCTGCAAAATAATTTCATGGAATGACTGTAGTTTTTTTTTTTTTTTCAACATGTTTTATTCACAAGATGACTAAAAGTTTAGTCTTTTTGGAATAGGAATTGCAGACATTTTACCTCACTGCCTTATTTCTCTTCTCCACCAACATGCCAAGTGATGGAAAGCTGGAGTCATTTGCAAGCTGCCTGGAACTGCTGTTGCACTGCTTTGCTAAAATTGGCATCCTGGGCACTCTGGTGCACTACAGTTATTGCAGCTATCAGAAATAGGTTAGTCTATGGGCAGCTATGCTTGCATGAACTTTGTATTGACTGGGATGCTCTCAGACAGACACAGTTCTTCTGGTCCTTTGTCACTGATCATGTTTTCTACGTGTCTACCTCACACCTCTCTTCTGGACTTTTTCCAGTTGGTTGGTGTGGAAGAATTGTCTCCAAAACAAGAGAGCAGTCCAGCTCCAGTCTGGATAGTCCTGGATGGAAGGATTAGTTCACTCATCTTGAGGGTTTTTCTCCTGCTGTTATATCCAGCATGTTTTTTGCCTTTGTCCTAATGGTGCTCACTGTTGACTGACTTTCTGCATATGACCCTGATCTTCCTCTGCAGAATGTGTACTGAGACAGTGGTGTCACCATTCTGGATCTGGGAACTGATGTATTTCCGATAGCATGTAGTGCTGTGCCACTTGAAATTCTATCTGTGGCCATTTCTTTATTTTGCCTTTGGTTAATGGAAAGAAACTTTTATTATTGAACTCAGATAGTCAATCAATATTCATTTGAGGGAGGCTGACTTGGGTGATGGAATTGTGGTGGGCCAGAGCACTGGGAGTCAGAGGCAGATGTTACTGGCAAGATTGAAGTATAATGGCTGATGTTACAATGCTCAGATGTGAAAATACTAGTTAGCTTTGTCAGGGGATGGGTGTTGCTGACAGGCTTTAAAAGTAATTACAAAAGATTGCCTGGTTGTAGAAATGAACATAAGAAGAGTTTTGCATCTCTCTTTGAGTTAGGGAGTTAGTAATAGCCAGAGGGTGAGGATTTCATGTGCATACCTATCATCTCTTGGCATTTTGCAAAATGACTGAAAATTTCAGCCAGTTTGCGAAATGACAGGTTTCACAACAGAGAACATAATGTATGTGCCTTAGAAGCTCCTACAACTGAAACAGAGCATAACTCAACAGCACCTTTGAGTGTGCAGTGAGAGATGGAATTAGTCTGAAGAGAGAGGAGTCTGCTCCCTTTGTCAAATATTCTCCCTCTGCCTGTGGCAGTTAAGCACTTTGGAGCTATTAGGAAAGACAGAGTGGCCTTTAGACTTCTGTTAACCTGGAAACTCCCCTAGTACTGCATTCTTTTTGCTCTTGTCAAAAAAACCCAAAAAAACAAACAAACAAAAAAACCCCAAACTCCTCCTCCTGCACCCAGCTGCTTCTCCCTGCTCCTTTTGCTTTAGTTTAGCACAGCAGAACTTCTCCAGGATTAAAAGCCACTCTGTCTGCTATGCAAGTGTTGGGAGAGGAGAGTGATTGCTGGGCAACTGATGAGCTGGGGTGAAAGAGTGTTGGGAAAGAGAGCACAATGTTCTTTTCTTTTTATGGAAAGTGATATATTACTATAGACCACAGTAATCCAAGGTCTGCTCTTAGCTACTTCACGATTAGCGAACAGGCCCCACTTGTGCTGTACCAACCATTTGTGCAGCTGTGGAAGGCACGAGGATGTCAATTAATCTTGATTTGTGCTGTAGGATTGCTTCATAGGGGAGGAAATTTATCACTGGGTTTGGTTTCAGGGTACGTAGATGGACATCATGCTATCTTTGCAGGGAAAGCACAGGCCTCTACTGTGACAGGCGAGTCATTGGTCCTTGTTGGATCTTCCCTGGCAAACCCCCTCTCTTCTCAGAGCCTTAACTTGGTCTAAAAGTTGGAGCAATCAGCATACAGTACAAAATGTTTCACAAACTTTGCCCAGTCTGTCCCTGTGTCACACCCATTTCAGGGAAAAGGAAAAATAAGCCTTTTGCTCAGCCATATAAATGATCGTAATTATTATTTGCATGGCAGTCCAAACTTTGTGAAAAACAGGATCAGGTGAAGCCCTGGTTCTGCATCAGAGACCACAAAGCCTGTGTAGATAAAAAACACAAAAAGATGAAAACAGATGTAGGAAAGCACATCCTTTGAGAACAAATGTGTTGTCTCTTAAAATTCCTTCTACCACCATCCTGAATCAGAGAAAAATAAATTTACCTTCCAAACTGCAAGGCTCAGAGAAGCAAATTAGCAGCAAGTACAAAAGTGGTATTCTTACTGGTTTCTTATGCAGGGTCAGGTTTGCGTTGAAGATTGAAGCTCTTGTCTCTGAGGTGTGATTAAAAAAATATGGAATAATGTGACTTGTGACAAAAGCATGGGACCTGCCAAACTGTTTCTCAGACCAGTGCCCAGGTGTACCTGTTCTCCTTCTTTATCCAGCATACCAGTCCCTGCTTCATGGAGCCACGCTCCCCAGGGACCAAGCTGCTCTGAAATTGTTGCAAGGCAACACATGCTGGCTGATCTAGTCAGTACAGGTCAAAGCAAGGGAGGGGGAACAGCATGGCCTTCAGCAAAAATCAGTTCAGGGACCCAGAGAACTGGCTGCCTTTGTGAGCCCAACCAGGCTGAAGGGCTGGCTGGTGTGCCCCTGCTGCGATCGCTCTCTGCCTGACCCTGCTGGGCTGCAGCTAGCTCAAGTATGCCAGACACACTGATTGCAATGTGGAGATCCCTGTGAGCGAGCCAGAGGAGAAAATAGCTGGGCAGATGGTGCTATATTAAGGGGAGAGCATCTCAGAACTGTCTGCTGGGATTCTCCAGGGGCAAGGGTCCATCTTGGCCTCACTTGCTCTCTGCCTTCCCCAGCACCTCTTCTTCTGCCCTTATCTCCCCTACACATCCTCTCTCATTGAGGAAGCTGTGGGGTGATGCAAGGCCCAAGGGGTGCTACCTCTAGCTGGAATCTGGGGGAACATGAATCCTGGGTGTATGAAGCTTGTGCCTCATCTGTCTCAAGCAAGCTGGAGGTCCCTCTATTCCCACACTCTGGTCCAGCACTGTGCTCTGACACCAAGACCCAGGGCAGGACCCAAGTGGCAGCTTTTCACAGGGATGGGCTGGCATGACCAAGGGAGGGCTTCCTAATCATCTCTGTCAGCAATCAGCTTTCTTCTCTTCAGATTCCACGGGGGAAGGACTTGCAGCAGCATGTTTTTCTTCTTCCTCTCCCAGGCTCAGCTCATCTCCTTTCCCTCCTCCCAGGGCTCCCAGCCAGTACCAGCCCGGCTCCTCACCCCTGCCAGTTGTCTCTGCCTCCCTCCTAGCTCTCCCCTCCGGTTCCCAGCTAAGCTCCAGTGAGCAGGGCAGCAGGCAGGGGCGGGAGGGGAGGACAGTGACAAGACACAGCTGCTGGCAGCGCTCAGCAGCTCTGAGAGTGGCCCCTAGTGCCCAGCAGCAGAGTGTGTTGGGCATGGATGACCACACGGCAGGACACCGGCTTCCCTTCGGGAGGTCAGCGCTTGCTCCTCGGGGTCACCTTCTGTAAACGGAGGTGGCCCATCTAGCACAGAAAATAAATAGGAGAAGTGAAACACAAGGGTTGATTATTCAATTGAAGAGCCTGAAGATTTGTGGCTTTTCACTTTACGTTTAAATGCTTTTGGTGGCGCTAAGACCATTTCCTGGTTTAGGGAGGTCTCCAGGAGGCTGGGCAGAAGTTCCCTTGCCCCATTTCCTCCCCAGCACTGCTGGAGAACAGAGTCCATGTGTTGCATGACTTTGAAAACATCCTGATGGATAGCATAAAGAGAGCAGCTGAAAGCATATGGAACAGTCAACCTCCTTTATCAGTACAGGCATCTGGTGCTTGGGGGGCTCAGAAAGGAACAGAGCTGTGTGGTCAGATGTGATATGGGCTCCAGTATGGTGTATCTGGGCTGTGACTAGGATCCCTAGTTGTTCACCATAGAAGACTGAAGTACAGAAAAGCCCTGGAGTTGCTCTAAGTAATGGATTTTCAGAATCCTGCACATACAGAGATCAAAATGTCTCCTTTCACCAGTCAGAGTGTGGAAGGATTAAAGATAGAAATACTGGGATTAATTGTCATGGGTATCAAAAGGGATGCTGGAAGATAAAGGAGCACAGCAGCCACACAGGAACAGTAATACAGGCACTCAGAGATGCTGCAAAAGACATGTGGGACAGTGGCCACCATTTGCTCTATATGGGACACATTTTACTTGGTTAGTTCTTCTGTTGTAAGGATAATTTTACCACCTGTGAAGGGTTTTTATGACAGTCCTGTTCCACGCAGCCCTTTCACAATGTTTTGTTCCATATTAAACTTGATAGGTTTTTAAAGTGTGAGACTGTCACAGAAAAAGAGTTTTGGATTTTTCCATCTCCTGAACTTATAAAAAATCTTGTCCACAGCATTGCTCCAAAGTATTTTTTTCTATTTGTTAAAATATGATGCCCCTGGGTTTATATCATGTGTTTCTCCATATCATTGTTACCCAGTGGTATTGTGCCCCAGCATATCATGGTCTTCTCAGAACTTAGTTTGTTATTCGGGATGACTCTGCATCCATGAGGAAGGAAGGCAGGCAAGGTCCCCAGCTGTCTGATGCAGAGCTCTGATGTTCAAGAAAGGGAAATACTAATTCTGTTGTAGAAAGCAATGTGACATGCCATGTGCACAATGAGGGGCAGTTATGGTCATTCATGTTCAAAAAGATTGATTCATGCTGGAACAGGTGCAAAGAAAGGCAGCAGGAGGATTAGGGTGTTGGAGAGCTGAGGTTATAAAAGTAGACTAAAAGAGCTCAGCTTATTTAGTCCAGCACCACAAAGGCTGAGAGAGGGATATGATTGCTCTCTATAAATACATCCTGGAGGTTAATGCTAAGGAGGAAGAGGAGCTATTTCAGTTAAAGGACAATGCTGACACAAAAGCAAATGGCCATCATAAACCTGGCATGCAGAAACCGAGATGGGAAATGAGGTCGATGTCAGGCATTGCTGCTGGCAGGCTAAGGGCAGGGGGCTCGGGCAGCTTGTGGGAAGAGTGCATGGCTGTCACTGCCTGTGCAAGCAGACTGGGCACAGCAGCCATGGGCTTGCCAGGTCCTGCAGGAGACATCTGCCCAAGCCTGTTCCGTGCTGTGCTGGGCAGGAGGCCCAGCAGATCCAAAGCTCTGTTCGGACCCTGAGGCCAGCGCCAGCCCTAAGGTTCTGCCTGGCTGACCAGGGCTCCCTCACAGCCGGGACTCCATGTCTGCCCCCAGGCCATCAGCTCTGGCCCAAACAACATGGCAGCAGGGCCCATCTCCATCTCCCCACAGCCCTGCCCCGCCTGCCCTGCTGGACATGCCTGGGGCTGGCACAGCTGTGGTGGGCAGACCCCCACAAGCCATGTTAGCCCTGCTGGCAGGGCCGTCCTGACCTCTACACAGGGCTCTCGCCAGCCCGCAGGTTACAGCAGCCACAGCAGTCTCAGTTTGCCTGCCTGGAGAGCAAGGAAGCACCACTGAGACAGGACACCCATTTTGTTTCTGGCCAGGGGAGGAGAAGTTTCCCCTGTTAAAACCAGGGGAATCTCGGGTATGTAAGGAGGCAGCTCCCCGGCTGGCTGTGGGGCTGGGGCCTGGGAGTGTGGTCGCCTCCCCAGGGCGGTGCTGCAGCAGTTCGGGGCCTCCCCAGGGGCCTGAAGACATTTTGTGCCTGTGCATGGCTGGCTGCTGGAGTTAGTATATGTCCAAGGAGCTCTCTGGGTGTGTCTGTCACTTGAAATCACTGGCATGATTTCATGTTGTGCTTCAAGTCTCTGACTTGGGCTTAAGCCCTTGCTGCCTCAGTGTTGGCAATGCGAGCAGATGAGTGATCTGCTCTCAGTGATGGGAGCTGAGTGGCTGCTGGCTTGCCAGGCCGGTTTTATTTCCATTCTGTCCATATGCTTGCTGAGAGGCTTCACCTTTGGATCAGTGGGATGGAGAGGAGCTGCCAGTGAAACTGTGCCTCCTGCTGAAGAGTGCTCAGCAAGGGGCAGAGCCCTGCCTCTCCTCCCCAGGCTTGCTCTTGGGACACTCTGCTGGTGGAGTGTTCTGAGCACATCCCACCTTCAGTGGCCAGGCCACTCACCTGAGGACCAGGTGACATAAAGCAACGGGGATTGTACCTATGTGGCAGGGTTGGCTTTTGTTGCTCCTTGCAAAACAAATAATGTCAGAGTCACAAGTATCTCAGCTCAAGTCAGAAGTATCCCAGCTCAAGTATTTTGGGGCTTTCCCCCACCTCCCTTTTCTATTTTCATTGCTGAAAGCCGAGGGCAGCCCACAGGATGAATAGTTCACTCCAGTCTTCCATTCAGCTGTTAAGTCAGGATGTTTGCCAGAAATGCAATTCTTTCTTATATCTCCAGGATAATAGCTGGGTAGGATGGTGGATGGCTCATTCAGGATTAGACGTTACAACACTTCTATTCCTGGCAGAGGATGGCATGTGGCTGTACTGCCTGTGGCAAGGTGCTTGGCTGACAGTGCTTCTTTAAGAAGATTTTTTTTTTTTAAGTAAATACCTTTTGTCTTGTTTTGCCCAGTGAGTTCTGCAGGCTGGGGCATCCTGTATCATAAAGGGATCCATCAATGCATGTGTTAGATACCTGCTGCCCTCTAATGGCTGTCGGTCCCTGAGAGCCTTGGGACAACAAGGTTTTTGTGCATTCAGTGAAAGAAATCTGCTTAGCTCAGAACTTTACCCAGTGTTTGTGTAGCATGGGACAAATCTCTGGAGAGAAACTGTGGCGAGATCTCTTCACTACTCTTCATGGTTTAATGTGCCTCTTCCCTGCACTCAGTGCAAACCCCATCATTTGCTCCTTGCTTCTGCCACATCCTATCCAGCTCTGATTCCTGTTAGGAAAGTACTTGCCTCTCCTAACAGCTTCAGATGTGATTTAAAGCATGGATAAAGAATAGCAACAGCATAGCCCTTGAATTCCATCAGCTTTCTGCAGACCCCAGGAGACCTGGTCAGAAAGACACTGCACTGGACTTGCCCAAACAGTTCGAGAGACTCCAGACAGCTCTGTTTGTGCAAAGTTTTTCTGTAGTAACGAAGACACATAGTGTCAACTTCTGCTCGCTCACTACCAGACCTGTAATAATGTCTGCTCTGTTCGGAGAAAACTGTCGGTGCCCTGCCTGCCTTGTTGACTTAGAGGTATTGCATTTCTTGGGAAGTGGGACCATGCAGTTCCCTGCTGAATGGCTTGCTGCTGCTTATCAGTGGGCAAGGTACAGCATGCTGTTCTCTTGGGAGCATTCCCTGAATCAACACAGGCTCCCTGAAAAGCCTGGTGCTCATTGAGTGCTGCGGAGTTCTGGTTTTTCCCCAGAACCAAAATCTTTAAGACTGTCTGGGAGTATGCTAATGTATTAGAGCAACACTGGGGAAGCAGTAAGATATCTGGAAGGAATTTTGCAGATGAGTTAATGATCAGTGAAGTTTGAAGAATGGTACCGACACAGCCTGCATCTCTTTGCCAAGGAATCTAGCATCCTACTGAGGACTGGAGTCCATAAGCAACAGGGGAGACTGAAAGATGAATTGCAGTTAAGCACACAAACAGGCACTCTGAGAACACTTGGAAGAAAGTTCCAGGAGCTGGGGCCTGATTTTGTTCACAGCATTCTTTCTATTTTGACTTAACTATTTTTGCTAATTTTGATAACAATCTCAGTGAGAACCCAGGATCACAACTGTTGTTCCATCACAGTTAACCAGCCTCAGTGAAAGTTTAATGAAAACAGCAAATATAATTTTTGATGTTCTCTCTTCTATTCAGCCTGGAAAGTACAGTTTTAGTGCTCTATTTATAAAATATATTTAAAATCTGGGTTCATACATTTTGGAAGGTGGAGTGGGGTCGTAGGGAGAAAGCCTGGCTTCATTCAAATCAGTGGGAGTTTTGCCATGATTTACATGGGCCAGAATTTCATCCTTGTTTGTATAGTTTTGGAGCCAGGATGAAGAACTCTTAGGATGCCTGGGCCAGAAAAAGAAATCTTGAATCTTAACACTGCTGCGAACAGTTGGGGTAAGAATGCTGGGAAAGTCCCAAGGAAATTGAACTGGCATAGAAATCATGTTTAGCTGGCCGTGTTTTGGATGCTTTTGTTGTGCTCTCCATCTCCTCTCTCACTGCCTGAACTGCGAATGATGAGCTGCAGACCAACCTGATCTGCAGATGGCTGCAGTTCTGACACGTAGCCATCTGCAAAGCCTTCACCAGCAGGGGAATGCCGGGTAGCTTTTTAAGATCAGATAATAGGCCGGTGCAAGACAACCAGAAGTCTGAACATACTTAGTAAGCAATGTTCCTGACTAATGTAGGCAGCAGTCTGTTTAATAGCAATCCACACTCGTTAGCCAAAGTGCTATGGGATGTGCTTGGATCAGGTTTGGGCATGCACCAAGTTAAAAAACTGCTCTGTTACACGGGTTGCTTTTCCTAAGCTGCCATTATGGGTCAGTGCAACACACTGAACTAGGAGCCATGTGTGAAAAGGATTTCTAGGTCACATCTCTGTTGCTGAGCATTTGCACCCCTGGGGTTTTCAGGTGGTCTTTCTATATCTAGTAGCACTCATCAGCTTCTAAATTCCTCAGTCTGTGTCTGTACAGCAAAGAGCATGTGCAGCTGTTCATTTCATTTGAAAAATCCTATACTTCATGTTCCAGAATCACAGTGAACATACTTAAAATTTCTATTTCGGGTAGAACAGTGAAACCACTAAGTTGCAGTGTAGTTTTTATCTCAGAAACTGCACTGATTTTAAAAATGGCAACATCCTGTGCAGCTTCCTTTGTTAAAACACTGGGATGCACTGGGATGCCTTGCAAACTAACATGAACATCCACACACATCTGCAACACTCTAAACTGGCTGTATGATTTTAAACTCATTTATTTTCTCAGGTACCAGGAAAGGCTATTCTGGATTGTTAAAACAGTCAACCCTTAAGGTAGAGCTTTGAGCTAAAAATAAGTCACTCCATCCAAGTGTCCACATAAGGCTGTGCTATGCTCCATAGCTTATCTGGTCACAGTGACTTCAGAGGGACTACATTGAAGAATGCAAGGAAAAAATTTGGTCCCAGGCTCTGACCTCAGATCCTCTTGTAGGCCACGGAAAAGTGTAAAGTAATACTGTCCCTTCTTCCCACATAATTTCCCTCAGAAGTACAAAGATCTGGTCAAGGTAGGACTAATCCTGGACCCAAACATGATGGATGAAGAGTTGCTGGACTGGATCCTACAGACCTTGTACAAAACAAAACAAACCAAACCCAGCAGTCCTGCTGATACAAGTTGGATTTTGCTGGAGGGAGACCCACTAGCTTTGACGCTTGGTGAGTGAAAAATGAAATTGTTGGGGTGACTTTCCCATTTTCTTCAAATAAAGATGGTAAAACTCTCAGCAAAAGCAAGTCTGCACACCAGTTTTGGTTCTTCTTCTAGGCAGAACTCACCAGAGAGAATTTTGTTCAATCTCACAGATATGCTTGTGGTTGTAATAAGCTGGACATAAACAGGCTAAAGGGACAGCCCACAGGCCTTCCCTTTCCCCTACCAGCGGAAAAAGGATGGGTGAGATTTCCCTGCTGTTGTTCAGCTGCTGGTTAATAGAAGAAGCTGTTCTCTCTTTGGGCTTGTGCTGGTTGAGCAGCCCCGTCTGCAGCTGTATCATGTTACACACTGTTATGCAACCCCATCCTCCTTGCAAACAATGACAGGAGCAACCAAAATCATGAAACATAAAGACTATAATTAAAGAGGGGAAAGTGCTTATTTGGCATTCGGGTACCCACAGCCAATTCAGATTAGCTGAACTAGCAAATCACTTGGCACAAGCTTAATGAGAATAACATTTGCACTGGACTAAATGATGGTTGTTTTACCCCACTGCTAGCCAAGACAGTAGTGTAACCTGAGTGATGCTGCCATGGCTTGGCCAGTTCTCTCTCTTCTTAACAGACAGTGACATTTACACCACAAACAGGAAGAGCCTTTGCAGTCAAAGGCTCTGCCTCAGGTTCTGAAACTATTAGCACCCAGAGGAGCTCTGGCCCAGCATGATGCTTCAGGTCTGTTTCTTATGACTGGAATTTTGCAGGTGTACAAATCTGACAGTGTCTGCTCAGACTATGCCCTGCATTTCCCTGCTGGGCTTGCTCTCCTCATGCTGGCTGGGGGGTTTATGCATTTGCACAGCTTGTAGCTGCAGTTGGCTGTGAAAAGTAGAAGATGCCAGCCAGGAACTCTGAAGAGAGGGTGCAAAGCCTCTAAAAACTTTGGAAAGTGCTTCTGAACCCTCTGCTCCATCCCTCCCTCCCTCCTACCTCTTACAGAAAAAAGGCCCACAGTTTTTAAGATCTGATATTTCTTTCAGAATTTTCTTGCTGGAGGTCTTCCTTGGGGAACCCAGATTAGTAGCTTGTGGAGGCATTAATAGAACAAGCAGCTGTTGAATGTTAAACAAAGAGAGATTTTCATCCAACTGATTGCTAGATATTAGAACTAAATAAGACTTATTTAAGAATAAAGGCCCTACTTTCCTTTTAGCTTGTAGCTTTTATGGTGGTGAGCATCTCCAAGGAATTCTGTTGAGTTTTCTGATTTGTGCCGCAGTCATCAGAACTCCAAAGGTTCTAAGCAAGCTGAAAAAAAAGGTGAATATTTTTATGTTGCTGCCTTGGGGACTGTGAAACTATATACCTGCTGGATCTTCAGTTGACCCTAGAGATATTTACCAGAGGGAGGAAAAGTTTAGAGTATAAAATATGGGGAAGATGAATCAGCACAATTTTGATGCTGTTGGCTCCACCCAGCAGTTTTAATCATGCATTTTCCCCTTTTTCCTGCCATAATCATTCTCTGCGCATAGTTAGGATTATTTTACCGATTACTGAATGCCAGAAATGATCCGAGTTACACTGTCTTAGTATCAGTGACACCCACATCTTACAAATTTATATTGGATATGAAGATAATCACCTGTGACTTTGGGCAAGTAGGTCAACAGTTTATGGAGAGTTCTGCAAAATACTGATGACAAAACACTGCAGCATCTCTACTACTGGTTGCATAGCGAACACTTTCTTGTCCCACAGCTGTCCAGAACCCTGCATTATCCCTTCCCACAACCATCCCATCACAGCCAGAAGCTTATCTATCTGAAGAGTCAGGCAGATCTTCAAATGGGAAAATGTTGCATGATATTGAATAACAGCTCTGTTTCTCCATATGCATACATTTTCCACAGTTAATCTCTTTCCTTTTCTTCAGTCTCTGGGAGGATAAATTCACGCATCTCCATCTTGAAAATAGCTCTATGTTGCCCAGATAGTTAGCTAAATTTGAGATGCAACAGGTTATTCCCCAAAGGCATATTAAAGGCTAGGGTCTCTGCCAGGAGAGTGCAATATCCCATTTTATTGGCTGACACATGAGGCATCACTTCTGCCAACGCAACATGACAGTTCTTGAGCCTGGGTGTACCCATACCCAAGCCTTGTCTCAGAGCCCCACATTCACACATGCTTCCTAACCTCCTCCAGGTTTTAGGCCCTCATTTGTTTGTACGTCTGGGATGGGAACCTCAGCAGCCCTGGGCCAGCTGAGCTCTGCTTTTGCTTATACTTTTCTATATACTTTGGGTGCGAACCATGATGATTTTGCACGCTAACAAGTCCTTAATTACACCCATGTTTGCATTCCTTCCCCCCTTAGCTGAGCTGAGCTGAGCTCCCAGCAAGTGGTTCAGATTCCTGAACGTGTAGCAGGTGATTGGTCTCACCTGCTGATAGAGAGGGGCTTATTTACAACTGGGGTAATTTCCAAGTTGTAAGACCTAGTAGAGCCTGGCAGGGTTGTCTGTGGATGCAGGGGGGAATTTGCAAAGTGGAGCTGATGGAGTTTATTCAGAACTTGCTTGCCTTAAGGTCTGATCCCCTGACTGGTGGCCTCACTAGCAGCTCTTGCTTTCCCTTTAGGAAGAATGGAAGTGGGAGAAGAGGAGAGTGGAAGCATTATTCCTAGTTCAGGTTCCTGCCTTCTCCTTCATGGAGAGATAAACTGATCTGATACTCCATCTATAGGAGCTTCTCTGGCTCTGAAGGTACTGTTGCCAGATAATTTTTAAAGAAGTATATTGTTTATTTTTAATTCTTTAAACTTGGGTTTAAGTTCATAGATAACTGTCTAGATATATATATATATGTATTTTTTTTAAAGCTACTTCGGGAATGCTTACAGCTAGGCTGATGCTGAGTGTCAGAACTTGGCTCTTTGAGATCCTGCAAGGAGTACAGGGAGAAAAACTGCCTAGGGACTGCAAAAAAAGTCTCTTTAGCAGCCTGTGGTGTCACCCCTGCTAAGTATTCCATGTTTCTCCTGGGAAAACTGTTTTTGTGGATCACAGTGCCTTGTTGAATGGAGGGCCAGTTGGGTATTTGATTTTTTTTCAGAAGTCATGGATTTATAAGGTTAGAGGTTGACAACAAACATTTAATAACTTCAGAACGTGGAATTGTGTGTTATGTTGGTGTATTTTTTTCCTTCCAAGTCCTTCCTTCCCCTAGACTATCAGTGTGTTTTCTACTTTAACACTGTAATGCCCAAAAGCAAGCTGAGATGGGCTGTTGTCTTTTCCAGCTTTTAGTGATTCTAGTCAAATATAAAGAGTTAATCTCTTCAACATATGTTAAAACAAAGGTTTTCTTCTAGCTCAAGTGCTGCTTTGTTAAAGTCTGTCTTTTCTTTACTCTCTCTACTTTTTGGAATCAAATTTATGGTTGCATCTCCACAGAGTATGAAAGTTTCTTTTTATTATTATTTTAAGTAAAAAATATAACTGCCGTGGTCTCCCACTTCCTGGATGACATTGGCAACTTTACTTGTGGCTACTGACATTTCAGGAGCTCCATCTTATACAGGCAGTCTGTGTTTGGCTAAATTTAGCAAGCCATGGATCAAGTGGCAAGCATGTTCCACCCTGAAACCTATTTTTGGGAGGAACTCAGCATAGGCACCAAGAGGTTAAAAAGCTGTGTGGGGGAGAAATTAAAAAAAAAAAAAAAAGACAAGAAGTAAAATATTTTGCAAGAATCGTTGCTATGTTCTGAGCTTCAGCTCTTGAACACTGTGGCTCTGAATCACGTTCACTGGGGAAACAGCTGCAGCTGTTTAAGATGCTACTGCTCCTCAGCTGTTTGTTACCTTCCTCTTGCAGGCTGGGGGCTGAACACAAACTTTCCTCAGCAGCTTAGACTTAATGTTACTCTTTCTGACATAAGGCAAAAAAGACCCAGGCATGTACTCCTTTTCCCCAGCACCACTGGGGAGTGCAGCAGGCCCTGTAAGAGGGTGGGGATGGGCAGGGGTAGTGTAAGCAGCCCCAGCGAGTTTCTGTAATGTGTTTGAAAGGGCTGCTTTTGTGCGTGCTGTGTGCCTGAGAGTCCTGACTGTACTCTGCTGTCCCTGACCATGAAATGTGTTTCTGCATATTCCTTTGTGACTGGGTTAGTTAAAAGTGTTTTGGAAAACTGACTTGACTAAATCACAGAGGAACAATGGTGTGCACATGCTGGTTTGTAATTAATTGATGAGTGTAGTGCAAACCAGATAAAAACTGGTTGTCAGCTCATAGCAGTGCATTTGTATGGGTTGGTGCGTGTTTATCCCAGCAGTTTAAACCTTACTTTGTTTCTAGACACTGTTTATTCCTTCCTATAGAAGTGTACACTAGCCAAAAGGATTTGTAAGGCTGTCCTGGAACAGAGATGCAGCACTCTGTGCCCATCCTCTCCCAACTGCCAGGGCTGCCCTGGGTCGAAGATGCAAAGCAGACTGCCTCTCTGGGAGCCCTGCCAGCGGCTGACTCAAGGTGAAGGCTCTTGGAGACTGGCTGTAATGGGTGAGAGCCGCGCCCGGTCTGGTTCAGCAGCACACCTGGTGCTGTCCGCTTCAGCAGGGGTTGGGAAAGGCACTGACTGGTGTGTGCTGGCACAGCCCCCGACACCGTGCCTGTGGCCGACCCTGGCTGCAGCCGAACCAGCCCTGTGCACTCGCTAAGCTTTGAGGTCTCGAACTGCCCTAGCCTGTGCGGGTGGGGAGCTGGCACAGCCCCTCTCCCTCCCTGCTGGAGGACAGAGATGGATGAAACTAGTCTGGGAGCAGGTGAGTCATGGGCTGGCTTCTTGCTTCCTCTTGGGGCAGCCTCTTGCCTGAGGATCCAGAAGCATGTCAGAGACAGGAAAGGGACAGTTAGCTTCCAATGGGGATGCTGGGCTGGCAATCTGGAAGTGTAGGAGATTCCCAGCTGTGCTACTGGCCTCAGCTTTCTTGGGAAACAAAACAGAGATAATAATTACTCTGTCATGGATTTCAGGCTCTGGAATATTGAACATTACTTAAGGGAGTATTCTTGGGCCTATCACTTTTGTGTTTTGATTAGCAACACTGGCACTTAAAATGACAATAATCTGGGTATGTAACAGACTCTTCATAATGTAGCTATTTGCTTTTTCCTTTACCAAGCCCAGTCAACAGGAAAAATAGTTCAGGGTCTTCTGAGTCATCTGTTAGTGTAGTGTGAGAGCAAGCATGATTAAGATTTTTTTTTTCTGTAACGTAGGAAAAAAATAAGAGGGAGCTCCCTTTTTTGTTAGAATGCACTAAACAAGTCCTTATTACTATATCTTAACACAGAGATTTTGACCAGCCTGAAAGGCATCATGGTAATGAAGAAACTAATGTAGGAAGTACTTTTAGTGCCCAAGTATTTAGGAGCATTGCTTTCCTAAGCATTCAGTACTCTTCTTTTTCACAAAAGTCATGAGAGCACGTGGTACTCAGCCTTGAAAACATCCTGATCTCTGCAAAACCAGATAAGGCCAAGTTTATTTTGTGTTCCTAGAGCTGGGGCAGCAAGGGGGGAAATCCCATCCCATACCTGAAGGAAGCACACCTAATTTCTCCCCTTCATGGGAAAAGATCAAGTATTTCTCAAGCCACAAGCGTCTACCCTGTAAAAAACCAGAAACCCGATTTAATAATGATATTTTTGTGAGCAGCCTTAAAATCCCAACAAAAGAAGACAGGATTAAACTCATTGAAAACATCTCTTGGTCTTACTTGGGGCAACAGAGATTGGAGTACAGTTTTCAGATTAGGCTCACCCTCCCCTATTTTCACTTTGGTGAAAGGGAGTGGAAGTGGCCATTTCAGTCCTCTCCTTGCATGAAGGATGCAGCAGTGTTAAAGAACAGAAAGAAATGCTCCAAGGCTGCTTGGAAAGAGAAGGAATTTAATTCCTACCTTAATTGGGGATCTTTTCTATTTCTATTCGATTTCAGCAAGGGCTGCTGCAGACGTGAATGGACTGAGGTCAAACTGCAAACAGACTAAACCTCACTGTAACTGGTGATGGAGGGAGAATCTGCACACACTGCTCCCCTTTTGTGGCAGAAATAGGAAATAGTTAAGACCCCTAATGCTACCTGAAGGTGGAAATACTGGAACCCCTCCCTAAAAACGATGGACAGCAGGGACTTCAGCTGGCTATTGGCTTTTCAAGTGTAAAAGGATTGAGGAAGGAAAAATTATGGTGTTCTTGTAATGATTGAGAAGTCTGTCCTAATGACTAGCTGCTACAACACTTTCCAACAGAGGAAAGGGGAGAGCTCTTCCAGCCCTCCCCTTTCCTCTGTTCCTCCTTCCCAACTATGAAGTGAGCTGCCTAAGGAGACACAAACCCAGTATCCTTCTCCTCCTCTCTCTTCCTCCCGCCTCCTATTCCCCTTTTTGCCCATTTCTTCTGTTTTCCCCCTCTTTTTCCTCTTTTTCTCTCTTTCCCTTTTTTTTTTCTTTTTTTCCCAGTAGCATCAGCTTGCTGTGGGATGGCAGGGATGGTCATGATGGCCTGAGGGAGAAGCTCAGCTGCAGACAAGGGTTATGAGGATGTAAGAGCCAGTGATCTGAGGGTGATTCTCAGGAAAACAAAATCTGCTGACTCTTGTGTTGGCAGCTGAAGCTGTTAATGAAGGGGCTGTGTATCTGCTGAGAAGATCTATTAATGCCTGGTATTGTCTGGCTTGCTAGTACACCAGCCTGTTACTGGAGGTGGCTTGAGAGCAATATACGCTGCGCTCAGCTGTTCACTCTGCAGGGCAGTAATTTCTGGCACAGAAAGGGTCAGTGGCCCACAACTGGCAGCGTCCTTGAGTCCTGCAGCAGGAATAGCCAGGGCCACTGTTAAAAGTTTGAAGAGGCTTTTAAACAGAGCTTAAATGAATTTCAAAAGGTGACATGAGAATGTGAGCAAATACAACACTTATTTGATCTCTCCTGTGTTCATCCTTTTGGGGGGGAAGAAAAAAGGAATTTGTGCATTCTTTGCAAGGAATGGAGGGAACACCCCATTCAGCTACCAAATCTGCTTGTAATGGAAACTTACCACTCCTTAAATTTTTGGCTGGCTGCAGAGGTCAGAAGGGGTAACAGTAGTATTGTGCTGGGTTTAGTATTGCTCTAGTTCTGAGGAGGAAACTTTGTCTTGTCAATGTAGGCTGAAATGATCTCTTACTATGGACACAAATGATACTTAAGCCATTAACATTTCAGTGATAAATATCTCCTCATGTGGTAAAGTCCTAGAAAAGTGGCTTTGATAAAAATCAAGATGATTGTCTAACTGGAAATTTTCTATTTTCAAGGCACTTCGACTGTGTTAGTGTATGACACTAGATTTGCTCTGACAAGTAAGGTCCCAGTGGGGTAATTTCTAAGGCTTCTGGCTTGGTCCTTGTGACCTGTTTAGCGAACCCTTCGGAACAGGCAGTGGGCTACTCTTAAATGCTGGTCCTAGCAGTGCTTTTGCAGCTGAGGCACTGCAGCCCCATCTGTGTTTCATGAGGGTCTTTTCTGTATCAGGAGGCCAGGTGTGAGCTCTCTCAGTGGGAGAGGAGAGGCTGCCAGGCCCTCAGGAAAGCTGGCAATTGGCTTGGTTTCCAGAAAAATCAGTGCTTGTTGGTAGTTTCTATAATGAATCCCATGAGCTCTTGGAAAATTATTTTCTCTGGTACCACCAGCTCAGCATCATCCTTCTGATGGCCTTAGTGGAAAGCAGGGTAGGCACAGGCTTGTCTGAGTGCCTACAAAAAAGGCAGTGTTTCTGAGAAGTGTTGAGCTGTCTGCACGTATACAGGTTGGCTCTTCCATCTGTGTGACATGTGATGTTCAGGAAAGGTGCGGTGTGTAGTATGCATGTGGCAAGGAGAACCTGTGGCCTGTCTAGCCAGCATTTGGGGCACTGCTGTCCCAGAATACCTGGCTCACAAGCCCTATTTTCTGGTAGTTTCTGCAGTTGTGGTAGAGAAGGGCCAAGTTTCAGGGAGGAAAAGAGTGGCCATGAGAACTTTTAACTCACTAAAAAAAGACACGCTGCAATCTTTGCTATGACTCATCTGGGCTGTTACTTGAAAAAGGCAGGCTGAGCAGTTGAGGACCTCCTTACTCAAGGGAGCAGCACTCATTTGTGAAGTCTCTGAAGCCCTGAAAGTAGAAATGGTATAGGTGAGCAGTTCCCATGCTGAGCCTCCGACCACTGATTTCCCTCCAACCACGGCCAGATGCAGTTTAGGGAGAGCTATCAGGTCACGGCTGGCTAGTTACTTCCCACCTGTTGCTTCCACTGCTGCTAAACAAGTTTGAGAAGTAAAAATCCAGCGTATATGTTCTCATTCTCATCTCTCTCTTAACTACAGATGATGAAATAGTTGCAGGAATATTTATAATTCCTGGATGATGGGGCTTTGCTCTGTAGTGAGTGTTGCTGATGAGGAGGGGTGTCTATAAAGAAAGCCTTGTCAAAGTGTGAGTGGAGATAATTTCAGGATGTTTTGACAATGTTTTTCCCACTTGGAGCTTTATTACAGATTCACAGAGAGTCAAAGCACTGCTGTGAACTGCAGCAGCTTGTTCAGTCACCTCCCTTCAGTGAACAAGCCATGCTCCCGTGGGGCCTTGCTGGGACATGAAAGTGCCGACACGCATTCTGGAAAACCTTGCGGCATCGCTGCCTCCTCCTCCCCGGGGATTAGGGACTTGTTGAGTCCTCTGAGGAAAGACTGTCCCCCCAGCTCAGCAAGTCGTGGTACAAACTGCTGTCTTTGGGGGGCAGGTAGGTGCTGTCTCAGTGGGCAGAGGAGCCCGGCTGTCCCCGGCCACCGCTGCTGTTTGCTCAGGGAGCGGGAGCCGGGCGATAAGGCGTCCCTCGAGATAAAGCGCTTTTGTTGTTTGCCTGCTGGGTCAGGGCTCGCTAGGTGCTCTGCATTGCTGGGCGTTAAGGGTGTAGGCCGCTTAAAAGAAATTTAAAAAGGGACTTTGAATGGGCTGGGTCAAGGTGTCAGAGGGTTAAACCAGAACAGTTCCGGCACTTGCTAGAGGGAGAAAGTTGTATAACATCACCTTACACCGAGTAAACCTCTTCCTCTGAGCCGGCCAGTCCTGTATGCGAGAGGAAAACAGTCGTGAAATCACAAAGCCATCGCCTGTTTAACGAGCTCATTTTTTTTTTTTTTCAGTCGAGTTTTTGCTATGGTGTATCGCCATGCTCAAGGCAGGAAAACAGATTACTGGGGGGAGGTAGGACCGGAGCAAAAAAAAAAAAAAACAACCAACCCGACAAGAATGCAGCGTAGCGGGAAGGCTCGGCAGTTTAACAGTGCCACCTCCTGGCTGGCCCTGGCGGGGAGGGGTGTCCCAGCTTCCCACTGACGTGTCCCGCACCTACTCCCTGCAGCAGTAGCCTGGAGTCCCCCGCGCGGAAATCCGTGCCAAGCGATGGACGCTGCGGGGCTGCAAAGGGGATAATCAGCTGCAGCTTTAGGCCTAGTCAGTGCAGCAGCCGGGAATGGTCTTTGGTGTGCAAAGGCTGGCCTAAACAGGATTTTTCTGCTTAATACAAAGACCTCAATTTTTTTTTGTTTGGTTTGTTTTGGTTTGGGTTTTTTTGTTGCATTGGATGAAAAGAAGCCCTGATCTCGTCTCCTCCCCCAGGGATGGGGGGCTCAGAACATAAAATGTTTTAATTCACAATAGGGTGGGAACAACAGGAGAGATCCCCTTTGGTGAGGTCAGATCAATTGTCCAAATGCCGAAATTTAAATTTCATGTTAATTAAAGGCAAAAAAATTTGGAAGGTACTTTGAAATGAAATCACCTTTTCTATGTCTCTCTTGTAAAGATTTCTCCTTAGAACAGGCCCGGATTTTCCTGGTTTAAGGGGGTAGCCATTGTCCTATCCTCTTGGCATCTGATCTGTTGGCACAGGACGTGGGCTGCTGCACAAGGCAGCATGGATGTAGGCAGGCAGCCCTGCTGGAAATGCACTGGGTGCTACTGCAAATACCTCCTGAGTCAGGGTGATGTGAGGATGGCATGGCTCTGTTCCGCCTCAAGATGGGGAGGGAATCAGCTGGAAAACTAGGACTTGCTTGGGACTGAGGAGCTGTTGCTCGGAGTACTGTGGAAAAAGGTGCCCTTAGGAATGCCAGTGAAAGAGGATCTCACCTTTGGAGGGCAGCTTGGTTTCCCTAGAGGGCTAGATTCACAAAATTATTTTTGCTGTTGCACTTGAGTTTCCATGAAGCTGAGCAGGATTCAGGACTCCCCTGCATGTGAGCAGCAGTCCCACAGCAGTTTAAGCATCTCTTAACCTCCTACCTTGCTTCCCCACTTGTGGCTACAGAACTTCTATGACCCTTGCAGAGCTAGTACAAGAGGAAAGCCCAAGGCAGAGGTGAGCAGCTTTCTGCTGGTGTGGTTTGTGAGCAGATGTGCAGCAGAGCAGAATGAACCTCATGTGGGTGCAAGGGAGGGAAGGGGAGTGCACAGCTGAGGTGGCACAGGCATGAGCACGGCCCCAGGGACCTCAGTGCTCTGCTCTGGATGCTGTGTTTCTGATGGCTCCCAGTGCAGCTGGGGCAGGCCTTCATCAGCAGGGTGCACTTCCTGAGGCACATCAGCTGCTTCAGTGTGGTCTCAAGAGCACATAGAGATGTACAGGACCTTATAGGTACAGGCAGCTTTTCCATCCCTAAGGAAACAATTTATCTTTGCAGACCTTCCAGTAACAGCATGGGTGTTGGGTTTTATTTTCTCTAGATGGTACAAAATGTAATCACTTATGCAATACGGCAGACTGGCTTTCTAATCTTCCCTCTGATGTACCACTTTGGCAAGTTCTTTGGATTTATATCTGTATTTCACATTGTTCCCCATCCTCTTCTCTTTCATCTCATTCTATGATGTTTCCTGTCAGTGTAGTCACTATTAAAGAAGGAGAGGGGGCAGGAACATCTTGAAATCACTGTGGTGGAAAAACCTGGTAGTGTAGTAGTGCCTCCTGAGCAGCACTGCAGTGGGGCAATGCAGAAACCTTAGCAGTGATTTTGATGTGAGCAGTGCTGCACCCTGGGACCTCAATCCTTTGGCCCAGCTGAAGGTTTTGTGGTATGAGCCAGGCCAGAGAATTTTTTGAGCCTAAAATAAGTAAGTAAAACTACACCGCAAGTCCAGGATCTTGACACAACCAGGAATTCCTTCAGCCAATTTTGCTGTTGAAGTCCCCATATTGTCAAGGTACAACTTAATAGTTTTGGACTTTCTTTCAAATGGCTTGTGGTGAGTCTTTGTTGTACCAGCCCTCTCTGCTGTGTGGTCCCAGTTTGTGTCTGGCAGGTTCCTCCATTTAATCCATTCTTTAGCCACTGCTCTTTCCAGACGAAAGTGTTTTGCTTGATCTGGCTGCATCCTCTGATTTTAAGCAGAAAGTCTTCAAATTTTAATATTTGTCTGATATCTCAGTCTCAGCTGTGTTTGGGGTTTCATCCTACAGGGAAGGTAAACCCCAGAAAATTAGCAGAGAAACTACCTCCAAATACTGAGGCTGGTATCAATTATATGAAGACTCAGCACAGAGAGTTTATTTCAGTCAAGCCAACATAGAAAAATTTCCCTGAATTGTTATCACAGTTGGACTAAGATTGATTTTTAAAGATTTCTTTTCCCTCTACAGAATACTCTGATGTGAGATACCCAAGAGTCTACTTGAGTCTTTTTCTTAGCTTGTCTGTACTTGGGGTTTTTGTTCATATTACTTTTTTTTTATTGGCCAGTGGGAGCAGTTTGCTGTTGTAGACAACACTAGAGAAGATGACTGTGTGAGCAAGCAGCAGTGACTTGGAGGTGAAAGAATCCTGCAGTGTTATTTGCTTCTGACCTTATGCAATTGCAGTACCAAAGCTCATTGTAGTAGTGGCTCTAGGCCTGTATGTTTGTACTCATCATCCACAAGGTACCAATGTTTTTCTGAAGTCTTATGCTTCTTGTTGTGTGTTTACCCTTGGAGACGCTGACAAAAGAGTTAGGAATGGAAAAATATTGTATGTTCCTGATCTGGGTCTGTAGTTCCCTAGGAATCCAGGGAGGCCTTGAATTTGATGTTGCTTTCCTGTTTTTAGGGAGCAGACCAAGCTATGAATAATAAATATAAACTCTGGGGAAAAACAGTTTTCCATTCATAAAATTCAACATTAAAGACTGAACAGTAATTTCTTAGCCTGCTGCAAAGCAATAGGAATTCCATGTCAGGACTAGAAAGCTACTGACAGCTTCTTCAGCTTTTGCTGTGCCACAGTTAATGAACTGGTTCATCTTTGATTTTTATGTAGATAGAACAAAGGTGTCTCCAGCTAAGTGATGCAGATTAGTGTAGTTTTCAATCTGAGGAGTTTGAACTTGGAAAAAAGCAAGTCTTTCTTCTGCTGGCTTCTCTCTTGGCTTTCATAATGAGAAATAGCTGGGGCATAACTTGAATAAATCAAGAAGAAGGAGGTGATGAAAGTTATGGTATTCTGTTTGGGGCTGAATCAAAACTTACTGTGTAGGCACTGAAGTTTGTGCTTCAGTGAGGATGGTGTGAGAACTCAAATCATAGGACACCAATAATTTTCTGTGGTCTGGATCCTTCATTTATTTGTATTTAAGCATCTGAGGGGTCCTGTTGGAACCCAGGCAGAACATTGCAGGGAGGGAAGGGTAAATCACTGTCAGTGGTGCAGTGATTGAAGAGGATCTCTGATATGAGTGCTCTTGTAAAGAGCATCTCAAGCATTCAGTAGGGAAATCTGATTGTGGCTCTCCTACCACCCTGGAGCAGGCTGTTCTCTGAACTGATGACTGTCAGGTCTTAGAAGGAGGTGAAGGTTTGCAAGGGGCAAGAGAGCATCCTGGATCAAAATGTTTGTTTTTTCAAGGTAAAGCTGCATTAAATTGGGGAGAAACAGACCAGCAACAGTGAAGAATATAATCTGTGCATTTTATCACTCTGCTAAACCCAGCTGTAAAATTTACCGTAGGAAGGCTAATAAAATGAGAGCTACACAAGCAAACAGAGGGCATGGGATTATCAGCAAACATTTATTTTGGCTCTGGTGGAGCCACTCCCCTGATCAAAGAGGTTGGAGTTTGAACCTCTTTTAAGTTGTTCCCTGCTTGGACTGGGAGTGCCCTGATCTTGCACTGATGGCGTCAGTATCGTCTGTGCAGCTGCGTGGAAGAGAGAAAGTATCAGGAGGGACAGGGAAATTGTGTGAGGCTGCTTTACTGCAGTGTGAGACAACAGAAACTTCTTTTACCTTTGCCAGCAACTGCCTGGTTTAGGAAAACAACCTTAGGCTTATTGTATAACTAGATGCTATAGGTATTAGCACAAGCCCAACAGGGAATGCTTTACCATTTGCAGGCTCATGTCTGGTAGACTGAGTAGCTTTGTAATCCTTATCAACAGAATAGCCCGCTGGCAGAAATCACCTTGAGCCCCAGGCTCTTCCCTTCTGGAGCCTCTTCTGTGACTGATCTCTTTGTTCAGGGTTCCCCCTTTCTCCTCCAAGAGTTGCTTGAATCCCTCTTGCCGATGAGTCTCTTGGCTGAAACAAACAAACATCTCTCTGATCCTTTCAGGCTCCGTGGTTGATGTCTAGTGGTGGTGGGGGGCTCACCTGGTGAAGGTGGTGTCCTTGTTCAGTCTTTCTGGTTGGAGTAATCAATAAAGTACATGGGTGAGGAGCAGAGTAGTCTCATGAGAGAACTAGAGCTAGGAGAAGGTTTTTATGTCCTCAGGAATGGGATCTTTCTATGCAAACATCTTGCATCTCACTTTATGTGTTAAGGGTAGAAACAAAGGCAGCTTTACTTCTGACTTGCTTTCCGTGTTTTTTTTTTCCTCCTTACCTGTTTCATCCATTCTGTATTTATTTTATTTATATTGTACTCTGTTGGGGAGATTGTTGTAGACACCTGCATGCTCGAGTTCAGATTCGAGGCCAGCTCATGATGTGTTTGCACTAGAGAGGCAAGAGGGAAGCTGGGCTTGAATGTAGCTCTCGTGATATGAATGTCTGTCCTTCCTGGGTCAGTGCAGTGCTGAAGCACCAGAGAGAGTCTCTGCCTCCAAGGGGACACTGTGTTGAGCAGCAAAGGAAGAGAGCAGGCAGCAGGACGTTAACATTCTGGGTGTTAGACTGCAAAGGATTGCTCCATAATATTTTTTTTTTACAGTCCTTATTTTTAAATAGCTGCACATTATCCAACCAATGCTAGGCCAGAGTACTTGTTTTTGAGGCCTCCTGGAGGTGTTGGCATTGAGGGGAAATGGAAGCAATCTATAAGGCTGACAGAGCAATTCAAGCAAGACTTCCCCCTTGCTCTTCCAGGGTAAAATGCGTGACCTTCTGCCCTCGTATCTGCCACAGTCAGCATTCTTGCACTGCATGAGGAAGGTCCTGCATCCATATGTGAGGTCTGGGATGGCTTTCCTGCTCTTGGCTGGTTAATCCCTGTAGCATATACCCCATCCTATTGAATTGTTAAAAACTGTATAATCACGGACAAAGACCCTCTAGCTAGTTAAAGTTAGAAAGTGGTATGTTTATTCACTGGCGGGCGGCATGGGAATCACCTCTGAAAGGCGTGACTGCCCTGAACAAGGTTCTTTGCCATCTATTTATTCCCCAAGATCTTACATATGCATAACCCCAGCACCTCCCATCCCCACCCCATATTAAAATGAGTCCATTAGTCCTTCATGCATGCGCAGTTCTTCTCTTGAATTGGGTCGGTGGTCTCGAAATGGGTTGGTGGTCTCGAAGGATGAAGTCAGGAGAGCCTTCATCAGGTCTCAGTGACCCTCTGGCACGGTCCAAGGCCCTGTGCTTCACGATTAACGGTTTACTTATTTTATGTTCTTCTCTACGTATGTTCATAATAGAAGATAATTATACCAATTAGCTCTTGCCTAAGCATCTAGTAATTATTAACCTACCATTTACCTACCTAACTTACATCTTGGTCGTGGAAACTACTTCTACCCTTAGCAAAAATCTTAGCTCTTTAAAACCATGATTCACTATTGCTGCACAGAAATGAGGGTCTCAGCAGTTAACAGCCCTGTAAGGAGGCTGGGTGAGAGCTGGATTTGTGGGTGCACCTTCACACTGAAGCAGGGATGTGCTGGTATGAAGGAGTGATGGGAGATCTGTTTGTGTCTGGCACATGTCTTGCCTGCTGGGACACAGAAATCCCTGTGACTGGAGCGTGCATGACTGGAGTGTAGAAACATTGTAGTAGCTGTTTTACCTCAGCTTTAGCTGATCAGTGAGTGTATTTGTAGCTGATCATTGTGTTTGCCTGAGCCCTGTGGGAGCTCCTGGGGAGCAGACTCCCATCCCACCTGTGTCACTGAAGCATTTGTCAGTCCTGGGAAGGTTACTTCAGAATGATCCTTGAAAGAGATTGGTGTTTGTGCTCTAGGTGGATTCTTCATCATGGTCCATTACATGAGAGCTGAGGGTAAAGATAAGTTCATACTTTATCTTTCCTTTGTCTTTTGGGACAGAAACTTGATTTCAGTTGGAATAACACCATTTAGATGTTCCTGCTCCCCCTACTCTCCTTTCTCATGCTGCAGAACACCATCAAAATAACAAAATACAACCACAATGGGATTACTTTAGGGCTGCACTGGAGAGTGTAGGGGGTGGTATATGAGAAATTTTAGCAATGGATCTTTATGGAAAGAGTAGCATCTTTCAATAAACAGAAGTAACAGCATAAAGACACTTGCAGTTCAGGCAATCTTGCCAGCATGGGCTGAGAATCTGGCCCAGAATCTGACCATGGGGTTCACTTGTGCCTCATACCCCTCGCTTCAAGGAGATCTGTGTGGAAATGTGCAGATCTTTGTTTAGCAAAACCCTACCACCTTCTTCCTCAGGCTTCACATCCCTGGAGGATTTTGCTCTCACCTGTGCTGAGCTATGTTCAGAGCCTGGATGTTGCTACAGAGCGCTTACTGAGCTTTTTGAGGCTCCTTCAGAAAGGTAACTGCAGTAGCTGCCAGATGGACTAGAATTCAGGGGTGATGGCGTGAATATACTGCATATCTTCTGGGACAGCAAGGGATTCTTTTGCTGTGATGTGCACTGTGGGATCAGCGAAGATGACCTCTGGTTTTGTTGCTTGACCATGCCAAAATGGTGCCTGATTAGAATACAGGAATTCAAGGAAGAAACCAAGATAATTCTTAGGCTGAAGGAGTAAAGCTCTTTTTGGTTTTGAGGACAGTGGAGATCTTGAGCTGCCAACCCCTGAATGATCTTTAGACAGCAAATCTCCCTCTCTCTGTGATATGACAAACGTACCTTTCTCCTGCTGTGGAGAAAGCTCCAGGTTAAGAGGTGGAATGTGGTTTTAAGATGTAGTCTTGGTTTTTCAGTTTAATTCCCATAGGAAAAGGGCAAGCAGTTTTTGTGATAGGAAACCAAATGCTGTTCAGCTGGTGCTGGGAGGGAGGGTCTGCAATGTTCGTGTGTGAGATGGACAGTGAAGGCTCAAAAGATCACAAGGGCCAGAAGCCTGATGCTTTAGAGATTGATTTCCTATCTTTTGGTCAGATGAGACCTCTTACAGCAGATTCTGCTACAGATACACTGTGGGAGCCTCTGTACTACCTGAAGGCAAAAGCTGGCTTGTTTGCTATGGTGAGCCTGGGGGAGCCCCTTCAGATGTGCCCAAGGCTATAAGGAGCCTGGTGAATTTGGTTAAGAGGATCGTGGCTATTATGGGATCAGTTTCAAATAGAAGTGCTTGAACTAGCACTGTGTCTGTTTTTAATCTGCTGAATCTTTTATCAGATAACAGACCAAGAAGCTTGGTGGCAGGAATTTGGGTTTTACTCATGCTTTTGTTGTGTGATTGCAGTGAAACAGAGCTGAGCAAGTGGACTTTTTTTGTGAATGCTGCTGCTGAATGGAGTTTTGTAAGCCTCTCCTCAAGGTATGGCTCTTCTGATATCTCATGGGAATCATGGGGGTCAGATGAATTTGAAGAGCTGCTGGTGTGAGGAGGGGAAAAAAAAGTTCCTGTGTCTGTATAGTGATACTATTTTATTGCTTATGTGGACCTAAAATGCAGCAATGATGGTGTCTTGGATGAATTGTTTCTAAAACAGCATAATTTGAAACCTGATCTGGGGAGTGGCAGTCAAAGCTGTGATTAACACCTTGGCCTTCTCTTTTCTTCTTTTTCCCCTCTCCAAACCAGGGTGCAATAGAAATGGGCTGAAAGTACAGTATATTTAATATGTTCTACCCCATCTTGTGTGGTTGCTGGTTCATGTTCAGCTATGGTAAGCCTCCCTATGTGAGCAGGTCTCAGACTTGCTCTCTGTTGCTGGGATAGCAGGTGAGAGTTTTGCTGCACAAGAAGAAAACAAGAGACTTTCCCTTGCTGCTAGCTCTTGGCTGCTCTGAGGTGTTGGTCATCTGTGCACCAGGGATTCTTTGGCTGCTCAGGAATTTGTTTGAGCTGCAGAATGTGGGTGTGTAGTATGGAGGCCATATGTCAAAACTCTTGGGTGGCCAGATGTGAGCCACAGCTGCCCTAGCTGTATATGCTGAACCCCTCCAACATGAGGCATGCAGCCCAATGCTTGTGACCAGCCTTTGTAAACTTGTGCTCAGTTCTAGGAGCCTCCTGTGTCTCTGATTCCTGATAATTTTTCAAATCATAACTCAACCCTACCCCAGGGCAGGATCCCAAACAGGTCTCTACACTCTCTAACCCAAGACCCTAATCCCATGTGCTGTCCTATGCTTGGTTATCTATCTACCCATCAGCTATGCCAGCTACAAAGGCTCCTGGAACAAGATGGTTTGGGGATGTGCTGCACTTGGAATATAATTTGTGTTACTTCTCCTGGGGCTCCAAAGCAGGGAACAATTTGTCCTCTGAATATAAAGTACATGTAAACATGACTGATAGTTCATACTTAAAATGTGCTCTTTGAACTTGTTTCCCTCATCAATCCCTCCCCCTTCCCCACTTAAACTTTGGAGAGATCCTAGAATCATGACAAAAAATGAGAAAAAACAGTCTTTCGTTATTAATTTATTGAGAAGCAAGAAGAGCACATAGCCTAGGTACAGAATGATTCACACATCACTTAAAAGACATTACAGAACAAAAAATTCCATATAGACTCTAGAAGACTAGAATGATATGAGTCCAGTGACAGGACATCGATCACTGGAAAAAAGGCATGTTCATCCTATTTGCTTTTGTTCTGTGGTTATAACAAAAGCTGTGCTAGTGGAATCTCCAGACAGGCTCCAGAGAAGATTTAAGATGTTGAGTTCTGTAACTGCATAATATGTGATATATGTGAAAGTCATCTTCTAGCCTATGTTAGAAATGGATACCTCCAAAACTTACTGCAGAAAAAAGTGTTTAGGCTCTCACCTGTTCTGCCTCATGCTATTTGCATCCTAAGATGAGAGTGTTGGTATTGGATATTTTCTTCTTACAGCTGTGTATATTAGAAGAAAAAAGTAGGCTACAGTGTGCATTTAGAGATAAAATTACCACTCGAGGATCTAGTAACTTCTTGAAAATAGAAAATCATAAAGAGGAACAGCATCAGAATCACCATGTGAGGACTATTTTGTTCAGAATTATTGTAGCGTGCAAGCAGCCTACTTGACTTGAATAGTTTTGGTAGTCTGTAGCTTTCATGAAATTGGTTTGTTGCTAATAATAGTCTAAATTATTTTTCACAGTAAAATCGGCACAAGCGACAGTGACGTGATCTTGATTAGTCAGCTTTGCTGAAAGAGTGTAATCTCCCTGTATGAGACAAATGCAAAGCAAAAGATTAGCTCATCAGTACTGTATAACTGCTTAAGTTTGAGTCCTCTTTCTAGAAACAGAACAATGCTTTTTCCCATCAAGTTCCTCCAAAACCTTCCTGGTCCAAATGTTTCAGAGTTGGTAAAGGATGTGCCCGTATTTTCTGCCAAAATACTCTCCTCAGGGATATCAATGCTGACAGCACAAATTGAAAATTAAACAGTGCAAGGGGAATTAAATATTTTGCTGCATTAAAAAAATCCCTTCATATCTGTGTAAGTTCTCATGATTCTTATAAGCAAGCACAATATGGCCCGTGCTGTTTAGTAACTGGAAAAAGAGGTGCCTAGTTCTCTGGCACTTCTCTTACATGGAACTTGTTCACTGTTATTGATATGAATTTTTATAACAGAGCATACTGAGGGAAGTGTGTGTATAGATGACTCAATTTATAATTAATTCCTATATAATAAAACAAGAAGTAGTCTAATTTCCAATTGTGTAATTGAAGTTATGAATTCAGGCTTTGGGGAGAATTTCTGTCATTACAGTGCAAAAAAAAAAAAAAAATCATAACCTTAAAGAAACCATGGCTATGTTGTATTGGTCAAAATGGCTCTCTCCAGATACTTGGAGAAGCACTGTACAGGGAGGTGACCAAGGCAGCTTTAACAGATTTGGAAGAAGAGGTGAATTAGATTTTATTCACTGTATATTGCTGGCACTGCAGTAATTATTTCTGTTTTTTTTGCTAGAGCACAGAGGGGAGCAAAATGTGGGGTAGGAGAGGTTGGCAGCAGCGACCTCCTCGCTTTGAACCACAGAATGCTCTTGCCCTGTTTAGAGCCCTTCTGGTTGTGGAGTAGAAAGAGGCTTGATTAGAATAAGTCAGGCTTCCTGTCTTTTACAATGGGATTTTTAAAGCAATATCTGGCTTGCGTCCTCACAGAGAGGTTCAAGTTAAGAGTAAAATCTAAATTTAAAGAGAGGCCCAATGACAACATGCTCTTGAGAATAGAGCCTGGTTGTAATTCCTGTGTGGAGCATGCAAACATCCCTCAGGCTCTTCAGATGAGGCTGTTCTTTGCAATGAGCAGAAGATGATTGCTATATGGAATCATTCCTTTTTGTCAGCATGGGAGGATGATGCTATTTGCCTGATTGATTAATTAACAAAAGAGGCTTCCTATTCCTTTTCTCACAATCACATTAACTCTCTAAAAGCTTATAGTTTAATTCATGGAAGAGACTTCTTAATAACTAATTTCCGTTGCTTATTAGTGAAAAGATTTCTCTTTTCTCCTTCAGAATAATTTTTTGCTTGTGGTGAAAAATGTTGTTAAAGAGTCTTGTGATCAGTCTTGGATTTTCTGGCTCCAGAAACTAGCTGAAAATTCATCTAATTTGCCCAGAACTGGAGTTTTACTGGTCTATGAGCATGTTTCTATGGCTTCTTCTTAGTTTAAAGACCTATTCTTCAGTTCGTCTTGAGACTTTACTATGTAAGTGTGTTAGTAAAGCTGCTCCTGGAGCAGGATGCCGATTGATGTGAGCTCAGGCATGCCTGTGTGAGACATCAAAAAACAATGCTCAACATGGCCTCTGTAAATACAGCTTTTAGGGAAGCAGGCTGGTTAGGGTGAGATAACAGCCTGCATGCAGGGGTTCCAGCCCCCTGCATGAAAACCTTGGGAAAACGAAGGTCCTGGTTGCTGCTATGACCAAAGGAAGATTGAGACATACGAGGTGGTAGCACTTAGCACTTAGGCTTGATCCTCCCAGAAGCCAGCTATCCTTGTTATCACCTCTGCATGTCTTGGCAAGTCCAGTTCTTTGGGACTCATGTCTTTGTTCTGTATTCCTGTTCTGATCCTGTTTTCTTTTCCTGCCTGGAGCAATCCAGTGCTGAGCAGATCCCAGACCTCATCTTTGAGCCTCTGACATACCTTTTATGTCTGCTGCTGGAGAACTGAGAGCTCATGCTGTGCCTCTCTGAGTAAATCTAAGGAGTATTTGACTGACCACCTGAACTCTATGCTTTTGCAGTGGTGACTGTGATCCTTTCTTTGCCACATTCTCAACAAGATGCCTTGATAATCAAAGACTTTCCCTTCTTCCCTTCAATCCAATCTCTTAGTTGTATGTATCTAAAAAATCCTTTGTGATGTACTGGTCAAATATATCTTCATGCTGTGCCTAGTTAAGAGACTGTTGCATTCAGTATTTGAAATCTATCTTTTCTTGCAATGTGACTTGGTTGAACTTCTAGCAGGAGACCTAGCTATGTGTGGAGGAGGCTACCAGTAAAAAGCATCTGTAATGGATGACCAGGAAATTCAGAGCAGTGCTTAGAGTACTGCCTGTTTTCTCACCTTCCTAGGAAATTACTTTCTTATTTTAAGGCTCCATAAATCCAGAGAGTGTTGTTGACCTAATAACTTGTATCTTCAGTTGCCACCTAGAAGACCTTGGTCTCTGCCTGATACCATGTATGTACAGTGCAACACGTTCAATTGCAATAGCTATCTAAATTGCCTTTGTAGCAATGAGCTTCTCCAAATGGTTCAGTTCACTAAGGCTGAGCAAAATTGCAGCCTTGGTCTCTTGGGAGTCCCCTGGAACTGCTTCTTTTCTTGCTATTTTAAGAGTAAGAGAGAGGGAGCCTACTAAAGAACTCTATGGCTGTCTGACTTAATGCTGGTACAGAGATCTGCTATCCTGAAAAAAAACTTTGTCTCTGGATAGTAGTGCCTCTGTAACTCTTTATAAGCAAAGTCACTTAATTTCATATTGAAAAGGATTATCATATAAAACGCTATCAGATCCAGTGTGCCATCTGGGGGAGCCTGGAATGTGCTGGTGTGATTGCTGGTAGTCCTCTGACCATATCTCATCTGGAAAGCCCTTCCTGGGAACAGAGCTGTGACCAACTTACCTGAGGGATTTCTTTGATTCCCAGTGTGACTGGCCCCTCATAATACAGATGTTCTGGAAAGCAACAATGGTGATGGATGGTTAGGCATGCAGCACATGAAGGTAAAAAGTCAGCTGATCATAGATGCTTTTTTTTTCTAATGGCATTTCAAAGCCTCCAGTGACAAGTATTATGGAGCTGCAAAATGCTCCATACACAGTCCTGTAGCAGCCCTCTTGAGGGAAATATCAGGATGTATACTGCCTTGTGGGGAAAAACAAGGCAGAGCTTGGGCTCCAGGAGCATCTGCAGCCCTTGTGAATGAAAAAGGGGGGCATGTCTTCGCACAACCAGGTGGGCATTCCTATGCCATCACACATCCTGAAAATGAAAGGTGGGGGGGACTGCCAGACTCAAGTCCTTTAGCATGAACTATTAAACACCTGCAGCTGCAGTAGTCGAACTGTACTGTTTTGGGAACTTTTAGAAAAACCAATCTGAGCTGAGTGTTTGTGTAGGTGTGGACTTCTTACTGCTTTAAAGTCATGTTCAGCAAGCAGTCAGAACATGTCTGTCTCTCTGCTGGGGGAGCATTCATCAAGAAGTTACATGAGGTATTAAAGTCATCACAACTGTGTTGGTGACTGAAATAGAGACTGGGAGTTCCACCTTCCAATCCTCATCTCCCTAACCATACGAGGCATGCCTGCTCTTGGCTGTTGAAGAAAGGGCAACTTTGGCATTAATGGAGAGAATTAGCAAGCTGTTCTGCAGTTCCTCCTACTTTTTCATAGCTTGCTGGGCCAAACTGTGCAGACTTGACTGAAAATAAAACTTGTAGATGTTTCAGTATTTCAGAATTTCTTGCACAACTTGCCCCACACAAGTCATGGGAAAGTCTAAGAACTGTTTAAAGATTCTTTTTTGTAGGTGTCATGAAATAGTCCTTACTTTGACAGTGACAGAGGAGTAAGTGTTTCATCATGTTTATATGAGTATGTGCTGGCTTTTTGATGCTTGTCACTTCTAGAGAGTTGTTTTAGTCTAGTCTCACTGTTGGTTTAAACTGTTTCTTGTGAAAGGTTGGATAAAAGCTTTGTAATGTCTTCAGATTGTATGGTCCATCTCACCATGCATGGACTTTAAAAACAGTCCACAAACAATATGAAATGTTAGTCTTGTAACAAAATTTTATGAAAGAATCATGACAATAAGATAAACTAGGAAAAGGAGAAACCTGAGATCTCATAAATGCAAAGGTATAGAACATTGGTGATAAGTTTGTATAATGCAATGCTTTGATGATCCTGGGAGGTGGAGAAGATGCAAAACAACTCAGCATTGCCCTGAAAAATCTAATCCCAAAATAGAGAACAGAATATGTATGTCTTAGCTTGTCAATCTCAAGCTGATCAACTATGCTACAGAAATTGTACTGTACTTATTCCCCTCTGCATCCCTGGCTAATTCATGTGGACAGCAAGAAGTCTTGTTGTTTTCAGACAACAGTCACCATTGCCACTCACTTCTGTGCATGAAGCAAGAGCCCAGGAGTCTGACACATCTCCACTGCAGAGAGCGGTGACTCAAATTTTAAAAATATAGTACAGCCCACCTCTTGGTTTACAGCTTTAATAGACTCTAAATGGGAATTAAAGGCACTGAAGTCTGCATAATTTAGGTGATGAATGACTCCCCTGGGACTTGAGCTGTGTGTGTCGGTGTGATCCTAAGGCATATTGGGAGCTGCCCCGTCAGGGTGCTGTGGACCACGCAGTGGTGGGACTCGTGCTTTGCATGTCCTTTTCTTCAGTAGAGAGCCTTGCAGCACTACCTTCATTCAACTCACAGCGTAGCAAATCTTGGATGACAGCAGAGGAGAGTGGAGAGGAAACTGGGCTGCGAGCAATCACCCAAAGCCCTTCTGCACAGGGACGTGGAAGCTTCTCTTGGATCATGTGTCTTGTTAGGATCTCATCTAGGCTCTCAGAAAGCCATCCAGAATCAGCATTCAGGCTCTGCAAAGCCTGTATTTTAAAATGAAGTAGGTGTCATCAGGCCATAAATTTGCTTCTGAAATGATGGCAATGCTAATCTCTCATCTAGTGTAGGTAGAAGCTATTTTTCCCCGCACACTTCACTGTGATAAAGTAACTAGATGAATGCAGTCTCAGGGTTCTGTCTCAGCCCACTCTGAGAAGTTTTCCTTGATTGCTGTGATGTGTTGTAGCTATGCCTTTGCTCAGTTATCAAAGAAATGACTGCCATGGGCTGTATTATCTTTTAGGGAGCCTTCAAATGTGGAGTAGCAGCTGCTGTTTGTTCAGCTTGAGGTTCACATTTAGTGCTTTATGCTTCAGCTTTACCCTTACTCAGCTCTTTTTAACCAGAGGTCTTGCAGTGATCCATAGTTGAAACATATGGAGCTAGTGGTAAAGGCCACTGATATAATTAAGGAACTAGAACACATCTCTTCAATGAGGAGCTAGAAAGAGCTGAGACTGTTCAGCCCAGAGAAGAAAAATCTTTAGGGGACAGCACATCAATATGTACAAATACCTGAAGTAGGGCTGTAAAAGAGGATAGAGCCAGGTTTCTCTACTAGTGCCTAGTGGCAGGGCATAGAGGCAGTGGGCACAAACTAAAACACAGGAACATCAGGAAAGACTTTTTACTGTGAGGGTGACTGAGCACTGGCAGAGGTTGCCCAGAGAGGTTGTAGAGCATCCATCCTTTGATATATCTAAAAGCCCTGCCCTGGACATGGTTCTGGGCAGCTGTCTGTCAGATGGCCCTGTTGGAAGTAGGTGGAACTGGATTAAATGAACTTCAAATGCCCTTTCCAACCTCAGAAATTCTGTAGTTCTGTAACCAGTCCTTTGGAAAACTCCTGTGAGCTTCTTTGCTTCAGTGGGGAGGGGGAAACTATGGTGCTTTGAGAGTATGTTCTTATAGGAAAGCAAGGGCAGCTTTCATTTTCAGCTAGTTGAGACCTATCAAAATACTATGGATTCATAAATCTGCTGAATTTTATCATTCATATTCGCTTTGGACCATTGAAACCTCCTCAATGGATCAGGCTTTTCAAAGACCATTCAGTGTTCCAGTTGCATGGTGAATTTCTGCTATAATTCCAGAGGCGTAAACATCCTCCAAGGCTTGAAGGACTGTAGTTTATCACAGCATCCTTAATATGTGTTTTTTTCTCCACATATTCATACGTTTTTAAATTCCTCCATTGAAAGAGGATGAACACATCTGCTGCAGTAAGTCTAACTGTCACATACACTGAGCCTCATCTCATTGAAAAATTTCTGTGGTCTTCCTAGAGAAAAGCCCAATTGTGGTTGCAAAAATGCTCACACATTTGGAAGAGAATAAACCATGAGTGCATTTTTCCAATTAAATATTCCCTTTTTTCTTTTTGGTCTGCTGGTAATTTATGGTACCTGTCAAGCATGCTGTCATCAGTGATGTGCTTTCAACCCTTTTTCTTATAGATTTATCTGAAAGTGGTTTCTGTAGAGCTGCCTAGAAAATATTTCTAATTTACCACTGAATCAAGGTGATACTACTGTATTTTTGTAGCAGCTTTTCACTGTTGTTTCTACCAAAAGTGACTTAGTCCTTTTCCTTGCTAGTGAGCATGCCTTTAGTAGCTTCCAGTCTGAGGTAGAGCTTTTAAATGTGTAAGAACTTCCTGAGGATTACTTCAAATTACTAGTTATCATTTGTCATGAAGATGCCTCTCCTTCCTGACTAAACACCTATGATGAAATTCTCACTCCTCTTTCTCAAATCTTCCTTTCACTGAAAATCTTTATGCGTTCTCACACTCTTGTACTATATAAAGGCCCTGTACATCTGCACCCACCTCTTCCTTTTTCTATGTTTTAAATATTTTTAGAATTTCAATGCTCCATGTTGGAGTTCTTCTAGGACACAATTTTGCACCCGTGCAACTGACACACAGCTTCTGTGGGTGCTATGGATGTAGGAACACTGTGAATAACTGCCAGCTATAGATATAGAGTTGAGTGGGAAAAAACACATGTAAATACATGGCCAGATGAGAAAAATTCGTGCTTTTTACCTTTTCCTACAAGGTGAGATGAAGGGGCTAAGCAAGATGGCGTTGTGTGTCAGCCAAAAGACCTAGCTTTGTGGTGCAGCTGCTTTCTCAGAAACAGCTGCCTACATTCTCAATGTGATAGCCAGTCTTTTAATTCATGTTATGTTCTCTACTTTTATTCACAAATACTATTTTAGAAACTTGCTCACTGTAACACCTACTGAAAGGGACAATAATATAAAAGAATGGAGGTCTGAAGCAAGGTGGGGGTTTCTCTGTGGTTTGGAGAGCATGCACAAGGAATTGTGCAAATGCTCTGATGGTGCCTCTGTCAGTTGAGCCCAAAAGAAAACTTGCAGAGGATACGGCTCTCTTTTTGTCAGGTAGCTTTGCTTAAGCCTGCAAGCTGTGGTTGGTACATTGCTTAATATTACCCTAGTAGATCTTCCACTTTGATTTTAGTGATTGCATTGGGAAATCTGTTAAATCTTATGTAACCTCTTTCTTTGGAGGAAATGGGGAATAACCAGCACTTTCTACTCAAAAAGAGGAAGCCTGAGTTCATGTTATGCCACAGAGAATTTAGCAATCTTGTTGCTATTGTTCTTAAGTAGACAATGGCAAATTTCCTTATAAACTTTGAGCTAACAACTTCACAACATTCATATAACTCAAAGAAAAAAATCTTGGAATCTTATTTATGAGTCTGAGTGAGCAGTGCCAGACATGACCTTTGGTTAACAAAAATAGTAAATACTGTGTGATTATAATGAACATGAAATCTCCAGCTATATTAAGTCTTTCCAGCACAGAGAGTATGTCTAGTCATGAAAAAACTGTAGCATTATAGGAGAGCAAATATAAATAAAGAAGAAAAGACTTCCCTCAAATAACTAAGACTTTGCCACATCCGGCTCTTAAAAGAATCTCTTTTTCTTGTAACTTCTGCTCTGCTTTTCCCCACAAATAAGTGGATCAACAGAACCTGTAGAAGTTCTGTCTAATTTTGGGAGAGGGAGGAGCAGGCAATTTTTGGCCTCCTTGTGAAAGGCAAGCAAATTCTGTGGGAAACTATATTTAAGCTCAGGTCAGGTCTGGCCAGATGTTGGAAATGTTGCCCATACAACAGGGAAAAAGAGGCTCTCCATGAAAAGCTTTAGTTGTAAGGGCTCTCTGCTCTCCTCTGTCTTAGTAGACTGTATACTTGGCCATTCACAAGTTGTCCTTCCTGCACAGGCATTAGGTCAGATTTACAGCTGTGCTAATATGGTAAATTATGCCTGAATTGCCTTAAATTGGTCTTCAGCTCAATCCTCTGTCCTAAAACATGGGGTAGATTCAACTGTCAACTAATTAAGAAATACTCCATTTTCAGTTTGAACCTGTCTGAGAAAGTTCACTTCTTTCCCACTGTGACTTAATTACTACGTAAAAACAGCTACTGAATGAGAGAGTGTGAATTAAAAAATGCATAGCAGATGTCTTCACATTAAAGTAGGGATACTTCTAAATGAAGATATCTAGATTTATTTAAACAACCAACTATGTGTTTATATCATAATGTACTTCAATTAGCAGAAACAATCACCTGTCAGTTTAAGATTGAGACATGGAAACCCCAGGAGGTTTTGGCTTTGTAGCTTAATATGTGAATAGCAGTTTATGCTCATCTCAGGACTGACTCTACTTCTTAATGTATTCACTAAAGGATGTTATTGAGTACTTCATCAGTATAAGACAGTTTTTCAGTAGGTCCGTGGGTGGGTTTTCTCTTCTTGTAATTCAATACACAATTGAAGAAACTTCTGAATTTAATTTTTTGTCTATCTGGCTTACAGGATTTACATAATTGGTTGCTCATGCAGCATTTCTCTATTCTTCTTTGTGATAGTTTTGTGCAGTGTGAAATGTCTTAGTAATTTTCCAGGGGCTGTCTTGGCAGTAGTGCTATGCATGGTCTTTAAACTCACGGTCTTTGCACGAGTTATTGCAGCGTTATCAGCTTGAAGTGAGTGAATGGAAGGAAAGCAGAGCTTCTGTAACTAACTGGTGCTCTGACAACTCAAACTTCTCTGTGGCTCTACCTGTTTTTTGTAAAATCAGCCTAAATAGATGATCATGATGTAAGAGGGGTTTAAAAATTACTGGATACATGGTTACTGTGGTCCAGAAGCATGACCATAGCTCTTCCAGACATGGCACAGCTAACTTGGCACTACCTGACCCGGGTTGTGGCAGAAGGGGCCTTGAGGTGCCCAGGCTCACCTGGGCCCAAAGATGCCTGTTTTCTGGGGGTAAGTAATAGCACTCTAAACTGGAGCAAGTCTTAACCAGTTGGCAGTGTGACTGCCATGAGCTGAATTCATCTGACTGCTGCACGCGCACATGTTGAACAGAAACAAGATACAAATCATAGATAGCAAATAGTGTCTTCTTCCAAATATCCTTATTCAAGCATATTTCCTTGTAAGGTGATTAAAGAATTGCCTTTAAGGATGGGAGGGTTGGTTGTTTGCTCAGCTATTTCTTTTGCAGAACTAGCCTTTATTTTTATCATACTTCTTTCTCACATGACAAGCACGTTCCTCTAAATAGGGCTTATGAACCTCTCTGCTGGTGGATGGGGGTCACATAACCACAGTTATTTTTAATGGACTTGAAATCCCCTGTGCGTGCAATATTCTGTGATTAAAAGTAAAGCAAACAAACAGGTTGGGGGGAAAAGCAGGCACTTAAATTAAAATGTCTCTGTCCTACTGTGTTCCTGTCACCCATTAACATGCTGGTGAAGTAAACAGAACATTACGATGTATTGGTGCAGTCAACAGCACAGCGGGTGCATCCTGCTTGGAGTATTCAGTAGCCATCAAACACTTAGAGTGCTACCTAAATTACCTCCTTTCTTCTTTCCACAGAAAATCAACTTGGAATGACCCGGCCCACAAAGTGTCTCCGAGTAGGTTAAGACAGTCTTTCCATTTATGATCATGTCCAGCTTGACATAGAGTTCCTCGATGCTGTGTCCTGCACACAAAGCAGAAAGAGAGCTCAGAGAAATTGCAAGGATAAGCAGGTTTATTATTGTATTTTAAAAAAGATTCTACTTTTTCCTCCCTGTTGTTTGAACCATTAGATGCTTTCTCTTCTCAGAGGACTCCTGATACATAGAAATCCGTGCTTCAGGAACAGGTCTCTAGGCCCTTCAGGATATATGACAGGGGAAATAATAGCAGTTATCTTTATTGTTAAACAGTTTTCTGACTATGAGGTCAAATGACGTAGCAAATCCCATGTCCTTACATCTAAACTTTTCTTGTGTTCTTAGCAGACGGATCATATCCAATGGGCCCCTGGGAGCAACCTGTGACCTGTAACTGCTGCGTGGGAAAACAGTAACTGGCCTGAGCCAAACACGTGCCAGGGATCAGCACAGCAGCTTGGCAGTGCTAGGAGGTTGTCTGCTTATGCCCGGCTTGCTGACCCAGGCAGAGCCAGTGAGGCTACTGGATTTAGACAGAGGTCCTGTACACTGACTTGTGGGAAAAATATTTGCAAATGTCCGTAGTGTGATTTTTTTTTTTTTTAAGGCTTGTTTACCTTTGCAGCCACCTGAAAACTATGCTTCCTGGACAAATAGGCTGCATGTCTCACAGGAAGGGAGACCTTTTGAATGCAAGGAAGCATTCCCAGGTGCTGAAAGACACTCGGGACACAAATTTATTTTCAGCACCAAGCACATACAGCAGCACTTTCATATTTATGCTCTGGTAGTAGAGGATCTAGATGAGCTTGAGGCTCAGGTTTGCAAGAGGTGGCTTTCCTGTGAAATAATCACAAAGCAAGCTATGGCTAATATGAAATTTTGCACCCAATTTTTTACCTTTTATTGCTGATCAGTCAAGTGCTGAAGGGTATAATTTCAGCTAATGCAGGTGGCAAACTGATGTCATGGCTGTTGCCTCAGGCCAGCATTTTCCCAGCATACATCTCTGTATGCCCAGGAGGGACACAGGGGTATCCCCATGTTGCTCTGCGGGAGTCCATTCGGTCCCCTACCTGCAAGGGTTGCAGCCTTAGAAATCTGGTGAGGTACTGACACAAGAGTGTGGTTCTGTAGCTGTCTCGTTCAACAAGACTCTTCCCAGAAGACTTAGCTGTGAAGATGATGAGCTCTAGAGCAGCTCTCCCCTTGGCTCTCCATGTGTACAAATGAAGAGTAGGAGCAGAATAGGGGCTGAAGGCTGGTATGATCTGTTTAGGGTGACATATGTAGTCTGAGGCTGAGCTGATAACAGAACTGACATTTTTGTAACCCTGCACATGTTTTGAGATTTCTAAGAAATGAAGCCCATTCATATTTTATAGGAGATTGTCACCCTTGCTTACTTAATATCAGCACTCACACATGAATTACCTGTGTATGGCGTGAGAAAATAGGAATTCACTTACTTAGGACCATTGCAGCTCTGATGTTAAACGTATGGGTTGCAATATCAGAACAATGGTCAATGCTGAGAGCAAAATCTTGCTGGGGATCTGTTTGAAGACACAAAGCAGTGGGTTACAAGTTGTATCTTTAATGAGATACTGACTGTATAGAAGAAAATAAAATATAGGCGTGTTATAAAAAACAAATTACATATTCTTTGAAAGTTCTCCAGGAAGTGCTCAAGGCTCCCATACTCTGCCTTCAGTAGCTACTTCCTGCCCCTTCGGTCTGAAGCACACTCAGATGATAACGGGTGTGAGGCTAGAATCTACTGTGTAGGAAAACTAACCAAGTTCAAAGAAAGCAAGTTCCCCACAATGGTGGGTAGCCAATACTTATTCAATGCTGAAGTCTCAGCACAACTGCTCTTCCCAGAGAGCTCTGCACATTGCCATTCCTTCCTCAGCACCAATGAGCAATTGGTTATGAAGATGTTTATTAATTAATTTGTATCACAAGATGGCTTGGTGAAGCTGATTAGGAAACTGAATTCTGGAGTGGCATGGAAAGTCCAAAACTGAAATAAAATTGTGTTAACTGAGATACTGCAGCACTTTTTTCTGGGTCTACCATCCTGTGGTATTTCTAAGCCAGGAAATATTCTACATTTCTCCTTTTCTGGGAGACTTTAGCAGAGCTGTGGGGCCAAAAGGAGCCCCTTTGGTAATTGTCATGAACATGATTCTTTCCAATTCCTACCATATCTCTTTCACTGCAAAGATTCTAAAACTCTTGTAAAACCATAAGTGTTTTTCCTGCCACTTCCACCTTCCTCCTTGCTAGCCTCCATGAGACTTGATGCTGTGCCTGAAGGCTTGCTGACATGTCACTCTCTGGTGACAGGCACCAGCAACCACTGACAGCTCAGCTGCTACAACCAATAGAATGTGCAATTGTTTTCCAAAGCTGTGGCAGGAAGGGAAAGATTTGGCCAATTTGGAAAAATACCTTGAGCCTCAAACTTGCTTTGGGCATAGTTTTGTCCCTTCTTATGGCTTTCCACCCAGCCTGTACCTCCAACATCTTTGTGGAAAAAAGGGAAGCAACTGTGGCATGTGCAGAAGCATCCATAGGCTCCTTGGTTTACACAGATCTGGTAGTGACAAATATAGATTTAGGAACTGAGTTCTGTTTCTGAGTTATTGTTGATTGAGCTAATCTTCTCAATGAGTTGAAAATAACAGGTTGGGAGAATTTTCCTTTGTTGTGGTGAAACTTGAGTCACGAGTGTCCTCTGTGAGGCTGAGCCAGCATCCCCATAGTCTAACCCTGTTTTTGCAAGCAGTGCCCCACAGCTGTAGCAGCTGGCAGTCAGCAAGCCTGTGTGACCAAACCCTAATTCTTAGCAGGAATCACAGAATGAAGGAAAGTGTTGAAAGGACCTGGAGGGCTTTAACTAAGTCAGGCTTTGTGAGCCCACAGATTACCTGTGTAGTCTAACAAGAGTACCTGAGCCCTAAATTCTGGCAAATTGAAATGACTGCTCAAAGGAAGGAAATAAAAAGCACTGGTGTTTCCAAAGCTCTGTGTCCCTGTGCTGGATTTTGTCCTCCACACCTCTAAAGAAGTCTCTGCAGTTGCATAATCTGCTTGGGACAAAAAGTTAGTGCCTGGAGTTGTTTATCAAGAGTGACCACAGTCAGAGGGTTGTCTTTCCTCTTTTTTCTTACTCCTGTCAGTTCCAGCTTTGTTTTTGCAGCTTCAGAAGCTGTTGGAATCGGTTAGGAGAGCAGTTTCCTGCTCCAGCTGGAAAACATGTCAGACTTCTCTTTTCTCCAGGACCGTTACTCCTACTTCCCCTCTGGTTTCTACCATCTCTCAGGGCTTGGTTTTCTCTGGACTTCTGCTAGAGCCCCTCTTGTTTCTGTTTTGTGTGTGGTGTGATAATCAGGTTCAAGAAGCAGCTGCTCAAATTCAGAGCAATTTGGGCACTGATGCCTACAAATAGTGCTGGTTGTCAAGTTACTAAAATTGTTCATTCTGTAATTTCAAGAGAGAGTTATGGTCAAACATGGCAGTAGAACATACGTTACCGTCTTCTCTTTTAAAAGAGACAAGGCTGTACTTTAATGAACAAATTAAATTGTGGTGTTAGGGCTAAAATTTGAACTTTTAGTTTAAAATTTCTCATAGTTAACTGACTAGAAAGGGTATGTTCATGAAACCAAGCTTTTTTGGAAAGCTTGGGCTTCTTACAATGACCCTGATCTCAGGGTTATTTTAGTTTGGATGTCTGTGTATTTTTATGGGTTGAGCTCTAACAGATGACACGTTTCATAATGCATTGTAGCCATGGATGTCTTTTACTGCACTGCTAGTGACGCAACATAGGATCCTGACATATCCAGGAGGTGTTGTCTGGTCCTCAGAGGGGTGTGGAAGCGCTCACATGACAAATTCCAGAAAAAAAAATGAATTGGAGCACTTTGATTTTGTGTTGTTATTCTGTTGCTGAGAAATGTAAAATTTTCCACTG
Organism: Rhabdornis inornatus; assembly: GCA_013397075.1. Lineage (NCBI taxonomy): Eukaryota > Metazoa > Chordata > Aves > Passeriformes > Rhabdornithidae > Rhabdornis > Rhabdornis inornatus. The sequence continues at coordinate 834,053 of VWZS01005593.1, forward strand.
CCAAAAGCACCCCAATTAATTATCTCATCATCCCTGTGGAAATTTCTGCTCAGATTTAGCAATCCAACTTTGCAATCTTAGATACTGTGGAATACATGGGGGCCTCCTGCTGAAACCAATTGAAAGAATGGCTGTGTTGCTAAAGCTATGGTGCCCGGGAGTCTGGATTCCCAAACATGTAGGGAGAAACATTGCTACTGTAACAAAATTAATGAAACTAATGGGGTTTCGCCACATGATAAGTGAAGTAGTCAATAAATTCAGCTGGGCTTTATGCACTAAGGGATTGTGCCATACCCTCTTTCCTTAAATTGTGAGGAGTTCCTCCTGTGGCTAAGGCTATTGCCATTTTTGTTTTTCATCTCAGAGGTACAACTGTGAGTCACTGTGTATCTCCTATGGAGATTTAATACTTACTCTTCCTTGTTTCCCTCAATCTGAAGTGAGCTCATTAGACTGAAAAAAATACATGTTATGTCTTTCACATGTGTAGAGCAATAACATTTACTGTTAGATCTCTAAAATACGTGGGGCTGCCCTTCAGCCTTCCACTTCCCTGCAACATTTCATGGTGCACAGTACTGTATGTTCCCAGACTTCCCTCCACCTACTCCCTTCAATCTGCTCCCTCTCCCATAATTAAAGCTAGGAACTCTTTAACTGGTTGCAGAATTTTGCTTTTCCAGTTCAGCTTTGATATATCACCAACACTCATAATGTTGTTGGAAATTTTGCAAACACGTTGAAGTTTATCAGTGAAAATCTGCTTACTGAGGGGGAAAAGGGCATTTTTTGTGTATCTAGTGAGAAGGACTTGGGCTGCAACATATTTACAGCTAGTATGAAGGGTGTCTGGAAGCAGAATTTTGACTGAAGTTTCTCTCCAGGCAGTACTAAATCTTGGGCAACTGCTCTGCAAAACGGGAAAGTCTTTGGCTTTTGTAAACAATCAATGCACTCCAAGAACTTTCAGACTTTTTATTTGAACCTGATGCTGAGCTCCTAACTGTATCTAGCATTGCATGTCCAGCTTTCACTGAAGACTGGCTTCTGTAGTACAATCCTGCTTTGTTAGAGGTGAATTTGGGATGTACCTGGCATCTTGCTACTGATCACCCCTTACATGGCTTAGCGTCAGCTGAGCCCACGCATCGCCACCGCCCATTTCACCCTTACCCAAGTACCCTTGTGGAGATTTGTTCCTGTATAGACTTTGGATGTAGTCTTCCATGTGCACTGGCACTACAGTGCAAGATTTCAGCCTGACTTACTATTTCGAGGTGTTCACAGTGATGGGTTTGGCTGGGCTCTTCTTAGAAGACTGAGCAGGTGTGTGTAGTACAGCCTAGAAGCTCAGATGAGTTCCTGAACTCTTTTTTCTAGAAGTTTTTTTCCCCTGCTTTTGTTCTTGGCAGAAGGGTCATAGATAAATTAGCTCAGACATATTTACAGCAGTGTAGCCTCAGTGACAAGGACAACAGATGGGAGCTCCCTTTTGTGCCCTGGTTACTGCAGTTGTGGGGCCAGCGGCTCCTGCCCCTGCTGAACATGGGTGTGCACAAAGGCACAGGGCTGCGAGCTGGGGCTGCCTTTACAGCCTCCTGGGAGGGGATCTCCAGAGCACAGGATGAAGTGGACAGCTGGGAATGATAATGTGCTAACCCACTCTGGCAATGTCCCTCAGAGCCTGAGCTGCTAGATGACTAAGTGGGCATTACAGAAACTGCATGGCCAGATGGGAAGCACCTGTTCTAGGAATTTTGCTGTGTGATGTATAACACCCTCTGTCTTTTATTCTTCCCTCTCCCTTCCTTCCTCCCTCCCTCTCCCTCCAATCTTTTTAACTATCCTGTACTGGCTTCCCTCTCTTCTGAATCTGCTCTAAAATCACATTGTTTCCATATGAGCAAGAAAATCAGTGGTATGAGTGAATAGCAGCAGCAAGCAGATGAGCTTTGCTTGTAAAAGTCCACATCTGTAAGCCTTGGAGTGATAAGAAGACCCTTCAAACTGGTAAGCTTTGAGTGTATCAAAATAATACTTTTAGGAGCAGATAAGCCATAGAATGGAATGAAATGGCACAACTGGACTTGACTAGGGTCATATAAGGATAAGCTGGTGCTAGAGGAGATGGAAATTAGCACAAGGAAGAAGCATTTAGCAATTACCCAATACTCCTCACCTTCAAAGCTCTAAATAAAATTAAATCATTAGTCTTTACAACATTCAAGGTGATGAAAGGAGAGGGAAAGAATGACGAACTGTTTGGGATTTCAGATTTTATGTGTTCGTTCAACAATTTCCCTTTAATGTCTATTTAAATAAGTTAACCTGAATGCTCAAGGTTATATTTGACACTGGAATCTACTTACAAGCTACTGAGGAAGAAGCATCAGGTGAATTAGCAGCTCTCCAGTTATGCATCTGCATTTCCCTGAGCACCTTCAGCTTAACAAACTTCTTTTGAGCCTGCCTTCACTGTGTGCCACTGCCACATGCAGACATGTCTGGGAGGGGCAGAGTGACCCTCTGTTCAGAGGACAGCAGAATAAATTGTGTGACTCACACTGGCTGTGTCTACTTTATTGTGAGAATGCTTCATCCTGAGACATTTGCCTTAGCCATGACTAGCTCCAGGCTTTTGCCTAATTCAGACTGGAACTCTGGCCTCATTTGCAGAAGTCAGTGCATGTTTTATCACCTAAACTTTTTTGGCTTGCTAAGGCAACATAGAGGAGAAGGAATAGGGAAGATTAGAGTTCGTGTATCCTTAATGTCCTGGGGTTAGAGATCGTGGGAGTTCCCTTTTGCAAAAAGTGCTATCAACTTGTGGTCTCTGAGGCTACTTAAACCCAAACCTCCAAAGCTTTTGAAGATGTCCAATGGAGTGAATGACTCTGCTTCCTTTCTGATAAAACTTACATGGCTGTAGAAGAAAGCCTGAAGATTTGGTTTCAGTATAATCTGTAAACTAAAAAAGCCCAGGACACTTGCAAAAGAAACTTAAAATATGACTTTAAAAAAAAAAAAAGTTTATGCAAGTTACGTAATTCCAGTCCTCTCCCAAGAATACTGAACACTGGTGGTAATGCATAGAGCAATTATGTATTTCTTGGTTAGATTAAGGCACAGGCATTACTGGCTGGTGCTTCTGGCCTTAGTTTTGGGGCAAGGTGATTTCAGTGTCTTACAAAATTAATTTAAATAAAGCACAAAGATTTTGTCTCTTGCTATTTCAAATAAAACTCATTGCAGATTATAACTGATGTCCAAATGTGCAAATATTAAGAAACAGTAACTCAGAAGGCTTCCCCAAATGTCAGGTGGAGAAGAGAGAAAGAGATTTTCTGGCACGAGGCTGATGTGATGAGGTGGAGGGAAGCCCCTGTGAAGACAGAAGGTGTGAGGGGCTCTCTGCAGCTGCAGGCCTGTTTTTGTTTTTGGGGATGGGGGTGTGGCTAGCATGCATAAAGCAGCCTTGTCAAAGGCATGCCCTGAGTCTTCCTGCCTTTTCCTGTCTGAACCACCTTTCCTGAGAGCAGGCTTGTTAGAGCTGTTTGGAGTCTTTCCTTGCTTTTCCCAGAGGTGGTATTTGGAAAGGGGGGTTTCTGTGCTTTGTGTGGTATGACAAAGCCTGTTTAAGAGGACAAAACTGAAAGATGTATGTTTTGAGAGATAGCACATATAGATTTGTACTTGATAATTCTGATTTTTCCTAGTTAGCCTGAGAGAGAAAGGCAAACAAGGCAGGCTTCAACTACAGCAGTGTAACAAGAAAATACTGCATTAATTTGGGCCCAGCAGGGACTGTATTAGAGAGAGAAAGTCTTTGTTCTTCTGTTGGTAAGAAAATACCATGCACTGGATGAATAAGATGCTTACAGTAACTGCCTGTATTCCTAATCAGAGCTGTCTCTTCCCTCTTCAATGTGTTTTTTTTGTTGTTGTTTTTGTGGGGTTTTTTAATAATTTTTCATAGTGCCCTACTTGAGACTGAGATCTCTGGACATCAGTGCTTGCCAGAATGACTGGGGATTCAGAACAGACTTTCAGACTTGTGTCAGAAATAGTACCAAACATTGCTGGAAACTGCCCTGCTGTCAGACACATGCCATGCTCTGGGATAGCAGCTATACCACTGATTATACAGAATAGTAATCAGCAGCATATAAATGGGCTAAATGTTCCCATTTTCCCATGATGGGTTTAAATCCACTACGGGAGCATGGCAGTAAGCTACAGCTGGAATGGCATGCTCCCTCTGCTGAGGAAACTAGCTGGGTTCCCACCTGCCTGATCACTGCTGGATCATTTGACAGGATCCATCCATCTTCAGGTGAAGAGGAAACTGAAGCATTGAATTAATTTCTCATAGTTTTCAAAATGCTAGCTTTTGGCAACTAGAAGCTCTCCTGAGTCTAAAAGCAGAATCCGGAGCAGATCAAAGGGTTTTGATTTGGTACATGGTGAATCTGTAAAGGGCATTTGGACATCTTGTCCCTGATGGCCTCTGTTTCTCTCTAGGTTTAGATTGCCTCCTTAAAATTGGTTCAGTGGCACCAACACACAATAATACTGTAGTTTTTTCCTTTAGAAGTGTTAATTTTTCTTGGAATACTTTGGTTCTTTTTCCTGATGGATTTTAAATTGCTGTGAGCATCTGATCTCCTGCCTCTATTTTCTTTGCTAAGCTGTAAGCATAGTAGGGTCCAGAGATATTTTGAGGCCTTGATGACAGCTCTAGATGAGATGATGTGGCAATGTCAAGGAAGTGTAGCAATGCTTTATTGCTTAGAGGCTTACAGAGAAAGCTTTGCATAGGAGCACTTACCAACTGTGGTTTGTTCTTGCTCCTGACTTTATGCAGTTAATGTGCCTTTTGATAATTTCTGCTTTATGTAATACAGGACCTAATCTCAAATTGTTATCAAATGGTTAAAATGGCTGTGACTCACCTGTTTAGTGTATTAGAGTGCTCCCTCCATAGGCTCAGATTCTGTATCCCACAGCAAATGACAGTATTGCCTTGCCCACACTATTTCTTGACTGTAATGTAATATACCATTTTTTGGTATGCCTCTCCTATATGTTTCCAAAGGGGAGAACATATTTTTCTATATTTTTGTCTTCTGAACTGTTACCACTCATCCTTACATTTACCTTAATGAGTCAGTGGCTACAGCAACCAAAGATGTGGCAAAAGTGAGTAGGTGAAAAACATGCCAAACAGATTTATCAGCTGGAGATAAGGAGGAGAGGCCGTCACACAGAAACAACTCTCTTTTGCAGTCCATGGTGCAGGACCTTAATTGATTTGGTGAAGAATTTGGCTCTGTGAGGAAACCACTGAGAACTAAATTAGATGGGAAAATTTAAAGCCTGGTGGGAGAAGTTCAGCTGAGGTTAATTCTCTCCACTACTAGTCTCATTGAAAGCATTAATATTGATTTTACTGAGAGATTTAAAGTCTAGGTACCAAATCTAATGTTTTTTTCCAGAGTACCTTGGAGGTATGAAATTGTCTCCTGCTCCTCTATATCATTTACATTTTAAAACTTACCAAGTACTCTCCCCCCACTGAAAGAAGGGTAAAATGATGTTCAGAATCACCTCAAGAGTTCACACAGGAAAAAGAAAGTTTAAATCCTCGAATGAGATGTAGAGAATGAAATGGGTGGTATAGTTTTAATTCACAGAGGGAGCAAAATTTTAAAAGAAGATTTGGATGTGCACTCATAACTATGCTACCTTGATGCTGATGATAGTTTCAGTTTGTTAGGATCTGGTGCCAGAAATATACATGTACACATCTGGTCTTCCCCTTGGAATAAGTAAGTTATACCAGATGAGTACAACAGCAAAGCTATGACAGTAAGATGGCTTGGACAGAGTAAACAAACAAAAAAATTGTTTTCAAGTGGAATTCTTAAGTTCTTTGATTGTTTGCCCATTAGCAATCTATGCAACAAAAGATCAGAGGGGAGTTGGTGTCATGTGGCTTTAAATAATTTAGAAGCAGAAGCAATTGCTGGAGACTGTTTGAGGGAAATAAATAAATAAGTCCAGGAGAAGCATCTGGCTCAATCTGTCTGCCAAAAACTCAAAGAATAATGGAAAAAAATCCTCTTTTTTCAAAGTGTCTAGAAGAATTTTTGCCCTGATGAGGCATGAGTGAGAACTTTTTCACAGACCTTTCTTTCCCAGCTGAAGCTATCAGATTACTTATATCCTTTAAGTAAAGAGTATAAGTGTGTGGTCAGTGAGGGAAAAGGACTAGTTACATTGGTTGACATAGAGAACAGAAGGTGATATGCTGTACAATTAGTGCTGCAGTGATGCCAATTTAACAGTACTGTTTACAAGTTTGTATTGCTGATTGAGCAGGGCTGCATGCTACAGGTGTATTTTTACAAAAGGAACAAGTGAAATTTAAGAAAAATAGTATCTTTTATCTCTCAGTATGCAGGAGAAAGTATAATGAGTGCGTGATGGGGACCCCACTGAGCCTGAAACTCTTCAGAAAGGAAAGACAAATCATCAGGAAATTGTGAGCTAATTGGTGTCTGTCTCTTCGTGTTGTATTTTAAGCACTAAAAAGTTCCCTCAATACAGAGTTTAACAGGAGCATGTCTACAGTGCAGTATCTGACCAGAGCAGGTTCTACACCCTGTTGAGTTCAAGGGGCCATTTTACAAGAGATCCAAATCTGAGCTCACACATTTAAAGAAAAGCCATACAAATGAGAGTTTCTCTATCTACAAATGCAATTTAATGCAAGTCTGTACTGAAGCAGGCAGTGCTACTCTCTCCTATTGTGCCAGTGGAGTCCAGGAAAAAGATTTATAGAGAGGACACTGCTTCATGTGTGGCATAGAATTATGCAAGCAAACATGGATCTCATTGGACATAAGTTCAGCATGACTTTCCTCCGTTTTGGAAGAGGTATTGCCATGTAAAAATAATTTTCTAGATGACCAGATTGCCCTGATTCTTTGTCCAGCAGAAGACATGAATTACAGCGAATGTTTGCCCATAGCCCTATATATGTTTTATTATTTTAAAATTTGTAGATGTACAGATATAAAACTTATGAAGGGTGCAGTCAATTTCATATTTAATTCAGAAGGTTGAAATGAATACTGATTGTTTGCTCCTTCTCCTGAAACTTTAATGGCTATTAACCTTGCTTCAGACAAAAACAGAAGAAGAAAAAAATCAGATATGAATTGGGAATATAAGTTTGTCTATATTTAAAAATCTCATGTGGTCTGAGCAGTGTTTTATATAGTCTTGGGAGTATTTCTGAAGATGTTATCTTTGAATACTACTACTCTGACTCTTCTGAAGGTCTACCTGAAATTCCCCATTATTTGCTCCAGTGCACAGATAACAAAGTCCCTAATGGTTGATGGTGTCCATACCCTTTTTTAGAACCTTCTGCCTTATCAGTGTTTGTTTCTGCACTGTAAAGAAACCTACACAGGCAGTGGGGAGCTCTGAAATCTCCCAGGTCCTAATCTAAATAATTTAACTAAATAATCAGCAAGCTTGCAGGTCAAAACAAAAGCAGGCATTCTGAAGCACTAAAGTGTTAATACAGGCCCACCTAACATTTCAAGAAAGAGCTGTAAAAATAGTTGGAAAATATTTTTCATGTGTCTGCAGGAGCAATCACCTTCTTTCCCCTATGAAGGGGGTCCCATTTGAACACAACATAGTAAGAATGTTTTCATGGCTAATTAAGACAATTAGGCTTTACATGAATGATCTAGAAGCAGGTGCTGGTAGATGTGTTTGGGAATTATGTTCTGTAGTCTCTGACTGCATTGCACTTTGCACTTTCAAGTGGATGCCTATTACTCAAATAACACTGGAATCTGCCCAGGGCACTTTGTTACCATTGCCTACCTGCCCTTCCCTTCCCTGACAATTGCCTTTTAAAATGTAGCTGGAAAGATCAAAAGCATTATTACAGTGAAATTAAAAGGGGTAGAAATTGACCATTTATGTAGCGGGTTCTTTTCATGTCTGTGCATAGACTTGCCAATTACGGTTCTCTTTTCTCAGTCAGAGATGTTAACCTGTGCTGCTTTTATCTCAGGATCTCTTCCCAGGTTTCTAAAGTGATTTGTGGTCATTTGAGATCTTCCTTCATTTTTGTCACTTGTTCCTGGGAGGAAGAGTGGCCCTAATAGGAAATGTCTTGCTATTTATAGACTGTCTCAGTGTTATGTCTCCTGTGGTTACATAAAGGAGGCAGCACACTGTCTATTTACTCTACTTTTAGACCACCTGTCTCTCAGCTTGATTTTCTTACCATGGACTTGCTGCTGGCAATTTTTGTCTGATTTCTTTTAGATTACTTTTTTACAGTTGCATTACACTGATCACTAGGATCATGTCTAGGCCTTTCTTTTGATGCATGGCTTGGAGTCCTGGTTACAGAACATTTAGTCTGATGTGGCTGAGTGGGAATGGGGATGCTTTCTGATAGGATCCAGAGCTTGGGCTGAGGCTGGGGGCCTGATGCAAGCCTGTATCTTATGTGCTATAGGAGCAGGATGCAGCTAGAACAATTGCTTCTGGCCAGCAATTGCAACTTACTCCTGGGTACAGGAGATGGCTACACTTTCTCAGTTATCCACCTAAACTTCTCTGTTGCATTAATCACAGTTATATTAGCCCATATTTTTTACTTTAGTCAGATTTTTACTGCATTATAGGAGAGAATCTGATAAACAGCAAAGTAAAAATGGGTACTTGGCTTCTCTTTAAATACTCAAACTGAATTCTAATAATTTGTTGAGAGAGGACATTAAGCTCCAGAAGCAAGTTGTGAATTACTTGGTTAAAAATATTTCAACATCCTTATATTTTACTTGATTCAATCCTAATTCACTGATAACATCCTAGAGTCTATAGTAACAACATTAGAGGTGAAATCCTCGCCCTCTTGAAGCCAACAGGCAATCCTTTACCCAAGATTTTGTACATGTTACCTCACTGTGGCTCCTCAGAGGAGCATCCTCTGATATCTTCAGTGGAGCAGGAAATACCAAAAGGATTTCTCAGACTGGAGGGACATATGGGGCAGTATTCCTCTGAAATAGCTGAAGACTATGGGCAGTTGCCTAATATCAACTCTGTGTTTGCTGCCATTATAAATTTGTAATTAGAAGGTTTGTTGGGAATGGGTCTTGTCAAATACTGACAAGTCTGTGTCCTCCTGGGTGAGAACAGTTGGCAGGACACAGATGAAAAATGGAATTATGTTCTGCCCATCTAGTTATGGTTTACAGTGAAATTAATTAGGGACAAAGCTCCTATTCTCCTGAAAAGGTGATCAGCGCCTTGGGCACCACTGTGAGCTTGCCAGTGAGCTCAGTAAGGACAGAGTCTTTTCTGAAGTAGATGTGGACTTAGACTACTTGGATTGATCCTCCTGACCTATAGATTTTGGGGCTCAACCCCAAACACCTTAAATTCTTCTCCTTTATGCAAACTGCCAGATTATGAACGGCATCAGCAGCAATGCAGATGGTGTACCCTGTGCTGATGCTACACTTATGGTAGCCTCTGGAAAAAGGCAACGCAGGACATTGTGATCACAGTTGTGAGTTGCCTCAACTGTAATTTGACAGAGCAGTAAGGGAGAAAGGAACCTGACTTTAAACAAATAATCTTATTTAATTCTTGCATTGTTTCCATATGTGCGTAATCTTTTCATCTCCCATAGCTGTGCCCAGGAGAACAGAAGAACACTCTAAGTGGTGGGACCTGACCTTTATGATCTCTGGCTCGTGCTTCTCCAGCTGTGAATTCTCCCTGAATAAATATACCTCTGATCTTTCTGTTCATGGTAAACCAAAGGAAGTGACAGAAACAAATGACTCTAAACAAATGCATATTGTTAGTGAGGCCAGTGATGTGCACAGTAAGAAGCACCATTTAACTGGCACATGCCAGCAGACAAATTCATCATACTTTGAATTCACCCAGACTGTAGCCTGTGCCTCTGTGTCAAGGCATCTCATGCTGACTGAGACCTGTTGAGGGAACAGAATTCACTTATGCAATAAATTCTTACTAAAATGAAAGCAATACCAAAGTCTGTATTCAATATCTAATTAAATATTTTCTTAATGCGTTATACCAATTTATAGAATGTGAAGCTTGACTTTAGTCCCCTGGGAGCAGGCCAATAAAGAACAGCATTACAAATATTTATTTACTTCTCTTGTCCCTCACTGGCTTTATTTTAATGGGTGTGCAAAAACGCATGAAAGCTACAGGCGAGGAAAAGCCCCCAGGAAAACCCTTTGTAACTGGATGAATTGGAAAAACAAACTCTAGGGTGCTCATTTGCCATGAATCCCTTTTCAAATCACGTGCGGAAAATGAATGAGGCGTCTGTGAATCTAATTCCCTTTGTCCCGGTTGTAAAGCAGATCAGCACAATAGGCGAGGCACACGGCCAGCAAAGCAAGAGGTGGAAAGCAAGCACCATTCAGTGAATTCATTTTCAGTCAATTCCAGTGTCGCTTGCTCCTTTTCTTCTCTACAGATTTAAAGAACAAACAAAACCCTCTGATCCCTGGGAAATGCCTCTGGTAAGGGCTACTGCTGAAGTCTCGCTAAGCACAGTGGCAATGCTAGAGAACATGAATCCTTCCCACTGTCACACTGAGTCCCTTGTCATTCCAAGTGGGAGGACAGAAAGCACATCACCACAGCCTCATCGCACATTAGGAAAGCAGCAGATCAGTGCATTGAAGAGCCTGTTTCATCCCAGGAGGAAAAAAGTTAAAGACCTAGGGTCTTCCTATTTTTTTTTAACCTTACTTCAAGATAAAAATCTTAGTCATCTCTTTCATGCTAAACTGGGTTTTTCACAGCAGTTTATTATTCTGAGTTAAGTTACATTATTTCCTCTTTGTTATCTTCTAAATACAGTTATATTTGTGTGTGTGTGAACCAAAACCATCTGTACTTGAAACACAAAAAATATTTTAGATGTGAAACCCAGTGCAGGTTTGGGAGTGAAACCCTTCCATTCACTGCCTGGTTTATAAGCATCACTCACTGCATAAGAACAACTCTGTTGAGCAGCTAAAAGGAAAATGAAAATGTAAAAAAGTCTCACCACAGCTTTTGTAATATATTTCCAGGTTGTCCTCTTTGCAGACTGTGTGCATAGGCCATTCTGTGCTGGCATTGATGTAAAGCAGGACTAAGATGAGAAGAAGAGTATTTGATGTCTTCATGGTGGTGGTGGTAGTTTGCAGGATCACTTCTGTCTCTTGCTAATACTCTGGAGGGAGGTGTTCCTTCCTTTCTCCAAGGGACACAGGACTTAAAACATTCGTGCCTGCAGAAGGGTTAAGTGAGCCTGTGCAGCCTCAGCTTCCCACAATGTGTTATAAACAAGAGGCTAATCAGAATTGGAGGGTGTTATTTCCGTGTACTTAGACTTCTGCTTTCTGCTTGGTGTTAAACTAATGACAAATGAGCTAATCACACCTACTCGCTGCCCAGCATAGTCCTGCCTTGGTGCCTGCTGGAACAATGCAGCAACGTGTTTATTTCTCCTCTTGCTGCCAGTTTCTTCTCTTGAAGTCAAAGCATCTGGGACAAGACTTCAGAAAGGCTTATTTTGCAGCCTTCTGGCTGAAAAAAGTTGCAATCCAAATTGCCCCATCTTAATCACACAAAGTCAGCCCAAATTTTGGAAGATGAACAGTTTGGTCTCTGTTTTTCCTAGTAACAAATCTGTCGTCTAGAGGGAAAGGAGGTGCATCTGATAAAGCTGACACCACATAAGCAAGTCTTGAAACTTTTGGGAACGAATTCTTTCTGCTTGACTATGCTAAATCCTTCATTTACATTGATTTTGTTCAGTGGTTTTTGGGAATATACAATTTAGCAGAATACCCAGTCGGGTAAACCTAGACTTAAATTTTTTCCTCCTGTCTTCCTGGTTACTTAATGGCCCTCTAGCAAAAATGTGCATTTGTTATTTGCACTAGCTCTTTTAAAGCTGTGCTTTATGCAGAAATTAGTGGCTGGTGCAGATGGCAGGGATTGATCAGTAAGGGAAGGAGGGAGAGTTCCTTCATCTCCAGTAAAATTCTCTGATTCAGTTTAAGATCCAGGGCTGGAATAGAATTTCAACCTGCAGTTGCCAGAAAGGTCTTTTTCTGGACAGAGCATCAACTGGAAAAATGCTACAAGCTGAATTCAATCCTAAAGCAAATGTCTGCAATAGTCTTCTCTGAGCTCAAGACCAGGAGAAATTGGCTCTGTAGCATAACAGAGTTGCGTAACAGATCGCTTTGGCCATCTCAGTCTTTCTTGCTCTGAAGGCTGCAAGTCATTTGCTGTGCCACTGATTAAAGCTGAACAGGGGAAAACTGATGTTGATCAGTAAACAGGAAAACACCTAACAAGATAATTATGAAATAATGCTAAATGGTAGAGCTATTCTTCAGGCAAAATCCTGGCCTCAATGAAGGTAATAAAAGTAATCCCACAGATTAAAGAGGCAGCCAAGATTTCAACCACGATGTATAAAATTTAAAAGCCATTTCAGTGCAATCCAATAGACCTTGCTTGAAATAATGAGGCTCAGGCTTGCTTCATATTTTTGGATGCTATCATAATGGTAAATTTTATGTCCAGGGCCAGAGTGAGAATCCAGGCAACTGTCCTTAGGCATGGAACATATATGAGTCACATAATGAGATCTGAATTACAGATCTGGTTTGACTGGACTTGGGTTATACCCTGCAGATAGTTGACAAAAGCAAGAGCAATTGAAAAGGGAATAGTAGGGAGAGATAATGTCTCGGATTACTGTAATACATTTAAACTAAAATCACATACAATAAAAGTCTCTTCCCACAAAGCTCTACAAAGATAGTGAAAATTGTATATAGCAATATATTACAAAACACAAAATACTTCAGACCAGGACCTTGAGAATGTAACTTCCAGATTTTTAATTTCTTTTTTTTTAGGAAAGACATCATCATGGTCTTTCACTTAAAATGTTAGGCTAATGCTCAATAGCAATGAACAAAGCAAATTAAAAGATAGGATAAATGCTTCAAAGAGACACCCACTAGGGATCATTCAATAAACAAACCAAATCAGGATCAGGACTTTTCCTTAGATGAAAACCATGGGAAGTTGCAAAAATACATGGGAGAAAGCAAAACTGCTTGGCCTGCTTTTACTCTTCTCTGCATGCCTGCTTGTCCACACTGCTGGGAACAAGTTACTGGGTTAAATGGAACTTTGACCTGGACTAGAATGGTTTTCCTGGACAATGGGCTTTATTTAACCAGCCTTCCCTCTGCCTGCCCCATCCAATTGAAACAGTGTTGACATTGGTTGTGACTTTTGAAGCCTGACTCCAAGCAGTCCTCTTGGCAGAAGAGGACTTTGCTTCTCTGCAGATGTCTCAGTGTCTTTGCCTTGCCTTGTAGAGATTTTGGTCTAAGAACAAGCAGACAGTCTGGGAACATGGAACAACAGTGGACTTGTGGGATATGAGTCTTCCTGCTTCACTGGAAGTAGGATGCCAGGGGTAGATCTAGCAGAAACCAAATACGACTTTGTAGCTGAGCTTGGGAGCTCTGATATACACAGGCACTGTTTCCCCGTCTGGTGCATAGACTCTCTCTTGCTCTTTTAAGACAGTTTTTCATTCCCTGTTTTTGGCAGTGATCCTGACACTGACTCAAAATGACAAGTCACAAGATTTTTTTTTTTGTGAGCGCGAGATTGGAATGTGTGTCTCAAGCAGGTTTTGGGTAGCCAGTGTTCTGAGGGGAAACAGCCATGATATAGGTAATGTTTTGGAAAGCCATGCTGTCACTTCCACTTTGTCCAACCATGTTGTTCTTTCTCAGTGGGAAGGGAATTTTACTTGAAGTGGTTCAAGTTTTACAGCATGTACTGCAGACACTGTTTCACCATTTCATTCCCTGTGTAATCCTTGTATCTCCTAGAAAGAGCTTTATTACCAACTCCATATGTTCTGAGAACTACTTTCCCTTCAAACAGCCGAAGCCTGTGGGATGAGAAACTACATCTAAATTAAATGGTATCAGTTCTGGCAGAGGGAATTCTGTTTTGGCACATTGCTTATCTGGCCAACAAGCATGTTTCTTTATCTGCCTGACTGAAGGTTTTGACCATGGAGCTAAACAGCTCAAAAATGTCTGCAGAGAGTTATTTACCTAGAGGGGCAGTGGCTTCATATATCTAGAGGACCCTTGACCTTGATCTGATGTTTTTGACGTATTAAAGAGTGAAAAAATCTCTTGTTCCCTATCAAGAAGATTATTTCATCCGTAATGTAATTGGGAAAAGTAAAGAGATACAAGGCACACTGGTAAACAGATAATGTTACATTAATGTCTGTAACTTCCTGGAATGTCTGAAACAAGATTGCTTATATAGCAAATCACCCCCCCACCACCACCTCCAAAAGGATGGTTTGTGCTCACACAGCATCCTTGCCCTTGAATTGTTTAATTACTCTCTGGGTTCCCTGCAGAGGCTTAGCTAGTCATGGGGCTTGGTGGTCTAGAGGAGCCTCTTGCTTGCACTCATACAGCTGCACCTACACTGTGACTTTTGCCAAGATAGTTATAGGTATGTTGTTTTTCCTATCCTCCCAGCCAAGTACTTGTGTTTGCAAAACTTTTTCGAATGTAGACCTGGATAGTGCTTCACACATCAGCGAATGGGGTTTCCTCTTAAGAGCGTGTTTATTTAAGTTTTTTTTTTTTCTCCAGTGAGCAAGTCCAGTATCAGGTGAGTCCTAACTAAAGTTTAAGTTCTTTCTTTCAAGCCAAAATCTTTTTTTCTTGCCTTTGGTATTTTTGCATGCCTGTATCATACAATGAAATGTTGCCAGAGGGAAAACTTCATATTGAAAGCTTTGCTGATTTATCTTCCTTTCTCTTGCAATTCACTCTGAACAATAACTTTCTGCCTCATATTTCGCAGCATGGATTTCCTTCTAGTCAAAGACAATGAGTGAAAATTTCTCAGCAAACAGGCAAGACTTTCCAAAGGTGATACCTTTTCTCTCCATAAAAGTAGAATTGTCCTACTGTGCCTGTAATAGTGTATTTAATATTTTAGTTCAAAAAGAACAGGACCCAGAAAGGCAATAAAAGTTAATGTGCCACCCCCTCACCCCCGTTCCAGCTGTACCTGAGAGAAGTTTTGTTTTCTGAGTTTTCCAGTACTGGGGATGTTTGAGGTGCTATGCCCTCAGCAGCATGCCTGATGGGGGCTCATGCACCTTGTGAGCCATGCCAGGAGCAGAGACCAGTGGAGTCTGAGGCCCTAAAGGCTTCTTCCTTCTGTAGGGCATGAAAGTTTCTGGGACCCACCAGCCCTTAGCTGCCAACCCAGCACCTGGGGTGAGAACCCAGCTACTCCAGTACCCCTTGTCTTTTCAAGTGCTCCAAGACCAAACTGAGGGGCTGAGAGAGTTGAAAAATGACAAAATTTGATGCAAGCAGGACTTGCAGATGGGGCTGATGTTCTGTGATTTTTGTAACCACTGTAAAGCTGAGCTTTGCTGAGTCCTGTCATGCTCTCAGCACGAGCTCTTAGTGGCTACCTGGGGCTGAAGTGCTTTCTAGAACTGTCTGCTCTTCATGGAACACTGGTGCTGTTTGGAATATATAGCATAAGACTACATGATTTAATACAGGCCAGGTTTTAATTTCACTTTGACACCTTATATAGTAGTAGACTACCCTGTTACCTACCCTTTTAACTTTAACAGCTCATTTTTAAATTAAAGCTTTAAGGAAAATAGAATAGTCAGTAGTATGGAAAAAAGGAAAGAACTTTCTTCTCTTTATCATTTATATTAAATGTTCAGAAAACTAAGTTTGTGTGTTGTTACAACTTTTCAGGACTCCATCTGGAGTCTACAGCCTGTGCGACAGACTAAAGTTTCCTGGCTCATCTGCTGCCAAATGGAGAGGGTGTGTGCTTGCACCAACATACACACCTTAGGCTGTACAGCTGTAATAGATATGTGCAGTGTAAAGCCTTTCCTTCTCGTTAAAAACTAGTCTTTCCTGGAGCAGACTGGTGGGCAGTCATGGAAAAATGGTGAAATCAGGCTGCTGTCATGAAGCAGCTATGTTCCTCATGTTCAGAGGAGGGCCACAGAAATGATCAGAGGGATAGAACACCTCTCCTGTGAGGAGGCTTACAGAGCTGGGATTGTTCAGCCTGGAGAAAACAAAGTTCCAGGGACATCTTATTGCAGCCTTTCAATAGTTAGAGAGAGCTTACAAAATGTATGGGGGCAGGGATTTTAATTATGTCTGTAGGAATAAGATGAGAGGTTTTGCTTTGAAACTGTAAGAGTAAATTTGGATTAAGTACAAGGAAGAAGTTTTTTTCTGATGAGGTTGGTGAAACACTGGAGCCTGGAAACATTCAAGGCCGGGTTAGATCTGGCTGTGAGCAACCTGATCCTGTTGAAAATGTACCTGCTTATTGCAAGGGATTGTGTTGGACTGGATCACTTTAAACTTTCCCCAAACCATTCTGTGATCCTAGAGCAGGAAGGTGAGTCTCTGCCATTTGTTTGCATGCAAAGAGAAGATGTAAGATGTAAGATAAGTTTGTTCTGGTGCTATCTGGAGAGGACAGCCATGCTTGTGATGCACCTAAGGTGATATATGTCCATGAAAAGTGAGATTGACTGAGAGTTCGGGATGTTATTCTTGGACTAGTGTTGTCATGTTTGTCAACTCGTCCTCAGTGTGCACCTTTGCATAAGGAAATGGGAAGGAGGAAGGAAGACTTAGTAGCACAGAGCAGAGACAATGACACAAGCATACGTTTATTTGGGGTTTACGTTGCATGTTCATGATGCAAATGTATGTGGTCTAAGGCTGAAAAGGAATTCTGGCCTTGGAGTCATGTGGGCTCCAAAATCAGTCAGGATAAAAGTGGCAAAAACAGCTTTGGTGCAAAGAAAAAAGTATTCATTTACTTCTGCTTCTCCTCTCCTCAGTTCCACCAACCAGTCTCAGTAGCTGTGCGGAATTATTGCTGCGGCAGTTAGGTTTTGCGGTGGGTGGGAATTTTCTAGTGGATACTGTTCTCCTTAGAAAATACCACTTCACGGAATTCAAAGCTTCTTATGAAAGTGCTGGTACAATATTGTGGAAATGTGCCTTATCAGAAGAGGAATTTTCTCAGCACCAGGACCACGCACTGCAATTAGAAGAAAGCTCCGCTTCCAGAATAGCCTGTATAGGTTAAGGGACTTTTTTACTTCTTGAGAGCTGGAGCTCAAAACATGGAGACTTCTCCTGGGCTAAGAGCTCTGACCTGCTGTAGAGGTGGCATCTTGTTCAGATGAAGCTCAGAATGGGAGAAGCTTTGAAACCTCAACTTCAAAGGAGTGAGAAAAGGAGGTGTTTCATACTGCTGTATTCTCCCTTTTGTGAACTGCCTCTCATTGCATGGCTTTGGTGAGGCACCTTCAATTAGGTATGGAAACAGCCTTGGGTTTAGCATGAACTTGGCAGGTGTCATTATGTCAGAAGTCAGTCTCTCATGTGTTACCTCATGACAGTGCTTGTGAGCGGGTCTTCAGCCAGGCAATATGTTTAAATTGGTGTTGAATCAGGATCACAGTGGATCAATGGCTCTGTCAAAACCCAGTGGCCCTCCTGGACAGACTGAGTTTGTTCGCCAACACTGAGGTGCTGGAGTGTAATTTTGGATCAGTGCAGATCAGTGCACGTTAGGCAGTAAGGGACAGCACACCAGGACAGTTGCTTTGAGTCGTGTGGTATCCGTCCATTTTTGCAACTCTGGTGGAAGTGTTTCTCCATTCCTGGAAATGTTTCTCCATCTTGGTTAATGCAGTTTCCTTGGTGTTCATGGGGAAGTGACTCTGTAGAATAAGCTCAGTTTCCTGACTAGGAAGTGCTCAGCAGTGTCCAGGCACTCCTTTCATAATATGCCCTGGGACCTTGTGACAGAGCACACTCAGCCAAGGAGTAGTTAATGTTTGACCTAAGGAGCAGAGTTCCTGACTCTACAGACAAATTCTGTTTGCAGGTGACTCAGCAGGGCAGGAAGTGAGATCTATGGGTATCAAGTATCTACAACCAATGCACACAGTGCAGTTGTATGGAATTTCGTAGTCGCACTAGTATTATGTTGGGGAACTTGGCAAGTCAGCAGCGTTTTGGTTTGAACAGTCACCTGCAAGCAGGGATAAATGTCCAAAATAGCTGCCCTTGTGCTTCTGGATCACCTGGCACTGATAGTCTTCCTTCCCTAAAATGATCCAGTTGATTTCCACAGAGGCTTGATGTGAACTCTTTAAAAATGGTCTCATAATCATGTGCTGGGAGATATGTAAAGAAGCATTGGTTCACAGAGAGAACTGTAAAAAAGGAGAGCAACTGAAAGTGGAATTCTCTTACCAGCAACAGACATTGTGAAAAAGCAGCTTGGCCCTTCTAGGCAAGAAAGCAGGGCTTAAATTAGGCAATAATTTGGGGTTTCATTGACCTACTATGCCATTTGTTCCCTTTTGGTACCTGAGTGTTCCTTTACCTGTGTTTCTCCTCTCCTTTCTGACTGATGGGTGGGGATGTTGGATTTGTTTGGATGCACACTAAAAAAGGAGGCAGAGGAACTACAGCTGAAGAAAGATGAAGTTAAAATGGATTCTCATGGATTTAAGGAGTGAATTTCAGACTGGTCAGCCTACTGCCAGAAAGTTGTGAGTCTGATGCAAATGAATTTCATAGCTTCTGCTGACACTCTCCCAGCTACATTCCTCCAGAAGCATGCTAAGGGAGTTTGCAGTTGCTTTCAGCAAAGTTATTCCTGAGTTTATCCTGCTGTTCTCTGACTGTAGAAACACAGGTTTTCTGAATGTCCCCTAGCAATCAGCACAATGACAATGGGGAGGTTGCTTTCTCAGCAACTTGTGCTGTTTCAAATGCTGCTTCAATGGAAGACATCACTCCCTCCATGCTGAGCATTTTTGTAATTGTGCACAGAGAGCTCGGCTGCTGCAGCTGCATCTAAGGCAGACAGAAAGGAGTGGGGGAGTGAGAGAGAGTGGAGGAGAAGGACAAGCTACATCCATCCCTTCCTTGGGCCCTCAGGACACAGAGGTGATACAGGAGTGGCTTCAGATGAGATGCAGGGTTCAGACTTGCTGGAGTCGGAGTTTTCTGTCTCCCAAGAGTGCCAGTGCAGTGAGCTGTTCTCCATCCTGCTACCTCAGCCAGGCGCTCCAGCAGGCACAGGTTGCTGTGGATTGCATCTGATGTGAGGGTGGGATAGAACTGAGTGCAATCTGTGACAGGAATTTGCCAACAAGGCAGCAATTATAGATATGGGATTATATGTGTGATGGACCATTGCCACTTCTGTAATGTTTCTAGAGAGAATGACAGGAGCCATTTTAGGATGAGGCTGCGACTCCCTGCTCTGTGTCAGGGATCCTTCCGTAGCTGTACAAGAAGATTAAGAAGTCCAGAAGCAGACAGCTGTAATCTGTGCATTACTCCGGGTTCCTGCTGAGACAAAACAGTGAGAAAAGCATCTTCTCTCGGTGGTGCCAAGCAGTAGGACAGAGGCAATGGGCAGAAACTGATGTATAGGAAGTTTCACCTGAACATGAATAAGAGCTTCTTTACTTTTTGAGTGACTGGGCACTAGAACAGATTGCCCAGAGAAGCTGAGGAGTCTCTTTCTCTGTAGACACTTAAAAGTCATCTGGACAGAATCCTGAGTAATTTGCTTTAGGGAGTCATGCTTGACCAGGCAGGTTGGACTAGATAACCTCCAGTGGTACCTTCCAGCCTTAACCATTCTGTGACTGTGATATTTGGTCTAGGTCGTGGTCTGATATCCCATTACAATGGTAACACTGCTATTATGCCTCTTCAAGGAGCCAAACTAATTTTCTTCAATGAGAGTTTCTTAGGGATGGGGCAAGCTGCTTTTTCTCAATGGATATTTGAGATCATCATCTGGGAGAGTTTCCAGCTCATTCTAGCTTTTGTTTCCTTAATAGAAGTCAGTATGGATCCGAGCCATAAGATATTTCTAGTATGCAGATTACCAGACATCTAAAATTAATATATGGACCTTCTTGTCCCAAGACATCAGTGAACTTATGGATAGCTGTCTTCAGAAAAGCCTATCTGCCTTTGTGTGATATCTTGCCCCTCCAAATAGGCAAATATAGGCTTTCTGAGTTAGCAAGGACATGGACAATTTGGAGTAGATAATCCAGATTTGAATGCTGCCAAGATGAAAAAGTGGGATTTTTTTTTTAGATTTTCCTCTGGCAGAGAAAAGTTTCACTAGCATTCTTGGTCAAAGCCTGTCTGAATCTGTTTCCTAGCAGAAAACGTGCTCATCTTTCCTCCCACTTCTGTCACAGTCTTTTCCAGAGGATTATGGTAGTGGGAAGGAGCAATTGCATTGGTTTTGAGGACTCAGTTTGCTGTGAGCACCCCAGCCTGCACTCCATGCTGTCTGGAAAGAATGACGTGAGGAAATAGGATCTCAGAGCCTGGGGAGAAGCTTTGGAGACCACCTGGCTTTCAAATTCCTGGCACTGCTCAAACTTGTCTCTGTAGGAAATCCATGTTCTAAGTCAAGCTCAGGTCACATGAGAAAATGAATTTGGCAGGAATATTATGATTCCCTACTGATCTGCCAACAAATCCACCCCAAGCATCTTGCTCCATGGCTCTACAAGAATAGAGCAGCACAACTGACAGCCCAGTGTAGAAAATAGGTACTTATGGATGTGCCTGGAGGTGGCTTGTGCAGGCTCTCCCATGATCCAGTGCTGCTGCAAGCTGGCTTCCCCTACCACTGCATTCTCCCTTTACAGAAAAATAAAAGGCAAGGTCTGAGGAAGAGCTTGAAAGCAAAGAGGATTAAGGTGGCAGGAAAAAAGACATTCCTGTGTCTTAGTGTTCTATGTTCTACTGTCCTAGGAAGACCTCTGTTCTCCTGGGTGCTATTTAGCCACTCAAAAAGTGTACAAATGTAGGGACAATTCATACTTCTGTGCCTACCTGACCTCCTCTGACATCATGAGTAGCAACTGGTGAGATGTTGCCGTTGCGTTTAAGTACTGTCTTGTGCATTGTTTTTTCCCAAAATATCTCCGCTTCAGAGCAAGGTGCATAAAGAAAATGAAATTCAAAATGACTTTGGCACAATTATAGTAGAAATAAACAGCTATTGAGCTTAATGCAGATGCCATGATGGGAAATATAATCTCATTTCCTCTTCTTTTTTTGTCTTTTGTGATAGGTGCTCTATTATCAACTTTATATGGGATGTTCAAAAATTTTATTGCATTGAGCATATTTGGGAATTGAGAGGTCTCTTTATTACATAAGGCAGAGGTTTTTGAGATGGGCTGTCAACAACTTGCAATGCTTTGACATCCCTTCAAGGTGACTGGATGATATGCTTTGTACAGAAGTGCCCCTGGGGGCAGTATGACTGGAAACACTGTATTGTCTCTTCAGGCCACAAATTTTTGAAAATTAGAGGCCTGAAATTAGATATGTAAATCAGTCCTTCTGTTTGCATAAGCACAAACATAACAATGAAAGGTCCGGATTTTCAGAGCTATTGCTGTAAGGTCTAACTGTGGGCACTCAAGGCTGAAACTGTGAACTGAGGTGTTTCCTAGAGGAACTGAGTAACCACACTTTTGAATAAATTTCCTTTAGGTTTGTGAAGTGACTGTGTATGGGTTTATGTGCCTATTGATTTCCATATCTTATATAAATGTAAAGCATACATATATTTTCTTACAGAAGACATGTGTGTATAAGCAAATAAATATACAAACAACTAAACATATTCTTTATATGCATTTATATTTAAATTACCTTAATTCTGCTAGGAGACATTTAGAAATATCTAATTATTCACTGAAGTGAAGAACAACCTGAAGAAAAATCTTTTAAAATCCAGGTATGAGAAAAGCAGCTGAGACTGATGGCATAGGTCCCTCCTCTGGTAATCATGGAAATAGAGTGGGTATGGCTGCAGTCACTGCAGCACTGTGGGTGCAACAGCATTTTGCTTTCCTTCAGGTTGTCTTATCTAGTGCTCTTCTCTCTTTAGAGGGATAGGTAAAGGTGGCAAGCAGGAACCTGAGAGCAGAGTTTGTGAAATGGCTGAGGTCTGGATTCTAGAAGCTCAACCTATTGTCTTTATGTGTGTTATATCTGCTCTGTGACTCTCAGGGGGTTGAAGCTGCTCTGGTTAGTTAGTGGGAAAGGCTTCTGCTCCCACTTTGCACTTACCAAATATGTGAGCAGCAGGAGAAGGGAGCAGATAAGCTGAAGGAGCCAAGTTATTTCAAAGGCAGTCTTTGGTGAAAGGGCACCTGCCTCAGGCTGAACGAGGCATCCTCCTTCTTCCCTATGCAGGTGGGGGCAGCTAGATGCCAGCAGTGCCCCAAAGGGCGGTTGTACACCAATATAATTTCCAACGTAAAAACATCCATTTGCCAGTGCCCTCAAAAACTGAAGAGGCTAAGGGAGGGAATGAAGCCTTGTACCGTGCTAAGATGGGTGCTCTGGACACCTGGTGGCCTGTTGAGGAGTCAATTTAACCATGTAGTTAGAGCTGGGATACACATAGCTGACAGCAATGGAAAGGACAGAATGTAAAAGACTTGAATGCCAGGGGGAAAGGAAGCAGGTCGAAGGTTTTCCCTTAACAGTTTTTCCGATGTGTCTTGCTGCCATTCTAGCTTTCTCTAACAATTTTGGACTTGGATTTTGCCAGGAGGGGCTGTGGGCTCTCCATGCTGGGAGGGTTGGAAGAGGAGAGTGGAGGGGTGGCCAGGTCTACCTGGAGATGTCGTGGGTGTTTCCACACATCTATTTCCCGGAGAGCCACCTGATGGTGCTGTTTGTTCAAGTTCCCGGCCGCCGAGACCCCTCCGAGCCTGCAGAGCTGTGTGCGGACCTGCATGTAGATCTGCCTTATCACAGGGCGTTTAATTAATAAATGAATGATTTAAAAAGGGCTACATCGCCCACCTGGCTCTGGCAGTGGGAGCTCACCTCTGTGTGAGGCCCTGGGGCAACAACAGATGGGTTTTTAAGCTTAATTTCAAGAAAGTACCTTGGAAAAGGTCTGGGGGAGGCCAGGCCTGGGTATCTCTGCATTTTGTAAAGGCTCACGATGGCTTGCTAGGTTTTCCTAATTTATTTTGCATTCTCCTCACAGTTTCCATTGTGGAGCTTTCCCGTACAAGGATTAACCATCACAAGCGGTGCAGTGCAGCTCTGGCAACCTCCCTGGAAAACACGCATCCTGAATAATGATGACTGCTGAAAGCAGGACAGAAATTCCACCCTTCTGCTTCTTAAATCAGTGCTGGCTAGCAGCACGCCAGACAAAGGGCAGTGCTGGGTGGCACCCCCATTCCCACAGCCTGTCCCCCTTGCAAACCTAGCTCTCTCTCTACAGGGACTCCCATCAAAGCACACACGCAAGGCAAGGAATGCAAACTGTGGGGATGCTCCTACTCAGCATCACGTATCTATTTGGGGGGGGCAGGCTCCCCAGTTCCTCTGGAGGGTATAGGCTTGTGTTTTCCATTTTAGGGACCAAGACCTGCAGTTAAGGACTAGCAGTCCTTGACGTGATGAACAAGCAGGGCCAGTGTGTAGGGAGAACAAGCAGCTCAACCTCCTGCCTTGCCTGGTTCACTTTCTGCTTGTGACAGAGGGCAGGAATTAATACTTAGCCCAGGTTGCCCTACTCACTCCTGCCACAGGCAGCACCACCAGTGGCTCTTGCTGAAGTGAACAGGCCGTCTTCTCATTTGTTTCTCGCTGTCAGGATGATGATGAGTCCAACTAGATTTCTTTCTGTTTGTGTTTGCTGCTTGTTTGTGCTGACAAAATACATGCATAGTTTGTAGTTCCCTCATTTCAGCTGGTTGCTGTTCCATTTTAATGTGAGGCACTTCGTCGGAGGTCATTTACTCAGTATGTTGCTGGGCCATTTACAAATATGAACTGATGAATATTTCATCATTGTTCACCAGGAATTCTGTTGAAGTGTAGAGCTTCATGGCAGTGAGTCAGTATGTGATGCACTCAACCTGAAATCATTTCTTTGCAGCATCTCTCATCAGGCATGCTAACTGCTGACATTTGGAAGAGGGAGGAATACATATACGTATTAATGCAATACTCTTTATCTCACCTTGATTCTACTTAAATATCTGTGGAATCAGTGTTGCTTGGGGAAGGGGCTCTTTCAATGGAATAGCAAGAGCAGCCATCTAATTCCATTCACTGTAAGTGCAATACCCAGTCTTCCTTTCCTTCCCGCAGTGCCACACCTCCAGGAGGGAGGCTCTGCTGGAATTAGAGACTCCCTCTTTAGAATAGGCACTTGCAGCAGAGGAGGTGGTGAGACCAATTTATCTTGCTGCAAAACATTCTAATGGAAGCAGGGCATGGTGTGCAGGGGGCACATGTTCATGTTAATGCCTGCTTGAGACTGCAAAGAGCCTTGAGCAATCATTCTGCAGAGGGATGCTGAAGCTATTTGTCTCAGAAACCAATGATGATTCAGGCAGCAGCATCATTAGGTGTTTTATTGCTGAACCAACTGAAAAAAATCAGAGTCTGGGATAGAGTACCAAGGTTAACAGTGGGGCCTGCAGAGGTAGATTATCCTGCAGCTGAGAGGGAGGATATTGCTCTGTTGATGGTGGAGTGGCAGCAGAATGTCCCAGCTGCATGATGCAGATGTGCTGGTGGCAGTGCCTCCCTCCTCACCTGCTGACTGAGGAAAAGCCAGTGGGAAGTCGTCCTCTGTAATGGTGGTGTTTACAGCAGTGTAAAACAGTATTGCACTCCTGGATTTTCTGGATTGTGTGGCTTTCATGGTGATTGAAGTCTCACGCTGAAAACCAAGGCTGTGGAGCACTGTGTTTCACTAGCGAGAAAATAATCCAGCCAACAGGGCTCTGTGAACATCTATGCTTCTTTAGTCCTGTTCTTTGGTGCTCTTGGTGGGGACTCTGGGGGCCTGAAGGAACAAAGGTTACTGTGACCGTGTCAGATACAGCAGGGGGAAGGGAGGCCATGTGTACCTGGAAGCCATCTCCATCCCTGTACACTCAGAAACCTCTCTGGTGCCCAGACCACAGGGATGGGCTGCAAAATCTGCCTGCTCTTTATTTAGTGCTGGATGTTTTTCTGCTGCTTCTGAGCTAGAGTGAAGGAGAGAAGTTGTGAATAGACAAAATTTGGTAGCTGTGTGGGAAGTAGGGGGTCATCTTGACATATGCAGAGGAGAAAAGTTGGTAGTTAGGAACCAAGCTCCACAATTCCTCTGAGTGAAAAAATGAGATAGACTCCTCATCTTTTTACTCTTTCATCTCAGCTTGTCAATTTTAATATATCAATATTGATGTTAACATGTCAATATTGCAGTTTGCCTGGCACTGTGTGTGCCTATGCACACAGGCCACCCAATGCTGCAATGCAGCAGCCAGGTCCTGCAAACCTGAATCCTTTGCTTTGGGAGAAGCTCTTGCCATACACTGTGCAGAACAGAGGTGGGAAATTTTTGAGACTGAGCAAGTTTTGTGCTGGTGACACTGTCTAGACTCTGCTATGCAAAGAGGTCTACTATGTACTCTTGGTATATGAACTAGCTCACAGCACCAAACTACCTGGAACTAGCTTTAATTTTAATGATCTGTAAGGTTTTTGCTTTAGGGTTTCTTTTTTGTTCTTTTCCTTTTAAGATTTTGTGAAGTCTGTAGAGATTGGAAGTCTGTAGAGCATGGACAGCCCACCACTGTGCTATTCATATCTGCTTGTGTATGTATAGATGTACACTATGCCTTCTGTATTTGCATGTTTTGGAAGAACCCCCAGAGAGCTCTTGTTCTCCCAGGTACAATGTCATAGCTGTCTTTGGTTCCTTCCCCTCAAAAAGGCCCAAACACTCTGAAGGCATTTACTGAAAAATAGGGTTAGGTGGGATGTACTTTTTATGACTGCAAACTTTAATCACCATTCTGCCAGACGCTTCACTAATATGTCTGGGAAGATAAATCTTTTTGACTCCTTTAAACCCCTCTGTGCTTCATCTCTACTTTTTATGAGTATGTTTTTGTTTGTGTTTTATTCTCTTTAAACTTGACTTATCTCTTCACATTTTTTCAGGCTCATACCTTACAATACAAAGTGCTCAGTGAAAGCCAGCTTGTAAAAGGAGGATAATGTCTGGAAGGTAGATATATGGGAACTTGATGCCAATATTCATGATATGCAATGAAAGCAGGCAGTGTGGAAAATAATGTGAGGGTGTCCTAGACTCCATCATAATCTTTATTGGGCTTCCGAGTAGATTTTTTAAAAATATACTTGGATTTTTAATTTGACAAAATGTAATGACAGAATGAAATTGATTCTGTAGTCAGTTTTTCCAAAACAGCTCAATTAACCTGTCGATCTTTAAAATACAATTAATAACTTTTTGTAGAGTGAGACTTCTTTTCTGTGGGGGTGCACACATGTGGGTGGTTACTGAGCATACATGGTACTCTAATCTCTTCTCACTGTCTCTCTTCCATTCTCTATTTTTGAGGCACACAGATATTATGGGCCACAATTTGCCACTTCTGTCAACCCAGAAATAAACAGGACTAGTCATAGGGCAAAACATGACTTGCTACAAATGCAAGTGACAGAAATTGTACCTGAATGGTCAATTTTAGTAACACTTCGTTAGTTTCCAAAGTGGAGAGCAAATTAATGAACTTGTATTAGGATCTAGGAGAACAAAGAATTATTTCAATGCTAGAGCAACTTGGTGAAGGGAGGGCAATTACAATGGAAATTGCTATTTAAGGCAGTGTCTGAATTTTGGTTCAGGGTAGGTTTTCTCAACAGCATAGCTGACATTTCCCAGTCTTTCACACTATGATTTTACAGTACTTCAGCCATGAGTTAAGTAAGTTCAGACTTTGCATGAGAGAGTAAATATAGCAGATTTCACTTTTTTGCTTAAAAAGTAGATGCTGCACCTTTCTGTGTCACCCATTAGTCACTTTTATCACCAGGCATGTTTACTGTTCTGCCAGCTGATGTATTTGCTTGTCCATCTCTTAAGGAAGCTTGGACTGTGAGAACCATCAAATATAGTTTAGACTTCGGTGTAGCCGAGGGAGGACAAGAGGCAGCAGGCACAAGTCACAGCATGAGAAATTACAGCTGGATGTAAGGTAGAAAATTTTTACAGGCAAGATGGCCAAACACTGGAAGAAGTTGTTCAGAAACACTGTGATATCTCATCTTTGGAAGTGGGATTAGATGACCTCCAGAGGTTCTTCTGTGCTTGTTATTCTGTGGTTCCATGATTTTGTGCAAGAGTTTGAACAAGTGTCTTACACAGCCCATACTGCCTCTGTAAGGCTCCAGAAAGACTCCTAAGCAAATGTCTTTGTCCCCCTTTCAGAAACAAAACTCCCTCAAGACTCTCCATGCTGTGATCAATTTTCCACAGCTTTCCTGCCACCCCTTACCCCATGCACAATTAACTTTGCTTTTGCCTTTATCTTCCTGTATGTGTAAATGGCTTTTAGACCCATCTCTGGCTGAAAACATCTGCTTTAATGAAGAAACTGAAATGTAAATAAAAACACACAAAAAAATTAGGCTTACTTCAGCCAAAGAGCTTTCCAGGTATCTCCCTGTGCTCCTCAACAGATTCCCATGAAAAGCTTCTTCCTCTGGCAAGTGTTGCTAAGAGGAATTTCTCTTTTCACCAACTGATGTAATTGATGAGCTCTTTCCTCTTTTTCCCCCCTAAAGTTTCAGGCCACCAGGCCTGAACAGACTGAATATAAGCACTATATCAACACTCAAAATGAAACAGAGAAATTGGCTTAGGTTTCAAGAGGTTGAAATGAGGAACAATGCTTTGGATCAGTCAAATGTTGTTTAGTCCATACCAGCAATTCTGGGTAAGAAGGCAAACAGGAATTTTTTCTGAAAGCTAAGTTTTGAAAAAAAAATTAATCTCTTACTCTGTGTAAGAAAAAAAATTGCAGAAGACTCTTCATCCACATGTTTTCTATGTTTTTCCAGGATTATAGGACAGTTCAGGTTGGAATTGAACTTGGGAAATCTGTAGTTCCACCTCTTGCTGAAAGTAGGATAGGCAGTGAGGTTAGATCAGGCTACTAAGGATTTTAGTCAGGCCCTTAAATCCTCAAGGATAAAAACTTCACAACCCCCTTGGGCTATGACTCTTCTAAAGAGGTCAGTTGTTCCAAATTTTCTGGGAAAACATTGGTAAGCTGAAGCCCTAGTTCAAAGGAGTGTGTTGCACTGTCAGCAGAGAACAACCTGACTACAGCCTGAATAAGTCATTAAGATGTCCTCCAGCCTTCCCTTAGTAAAGTGGATCTGGTAGCACTGGAGGTGCCAGAAAGGCTGTATCCTAGTTCGAGTTGCAGCTGAGCTTCAATGCCATCACTAGTGCTGGCACCCTCCTTGCCTTTAGCCCTGGAGCTCATCCAGTTCTGGACAAAGTCACACCGGCCTTAAAATCCAGTGCTGAACTCTGGAAGAAACATAGGGGATTTTGTTAATTTGGTGTGAATGAGAAAAACAGTTGCTGAAGGGTATTCCTTTATTAGCTGTTAGTGAAGATAGTTCAGGGTTTCTGAGTTCTGATTTTCTGAGATCTGATGCAAATATATGTTACTTTTGAGTTTTATTTGCAGAAGCAGCTACAACCTGGGTAAATGGCAGTGTATGCCAGCTGAGCAGAGAGATGACACAGGTTACTGAGTTTGACCAAGGAATTCCTGGTTGAGAGATTATGGCCAGAACTCTGTGGGAAGACAGAAAACTGCGAGGTGTAGGACCAGCGAAGTTCCCAAGCACTTGGAAAGTCCTTTCTTCCAGATGCTGTGGTCTCAATATTCAGGCCACTTTCATGAGTTCTCATGAGTGATCTATGAGGGTAAGACAGAAAAGTTTCTTGCTTCATTGTGTGTGTTTCCTTTTCCATTGGACTTGAACTTGATGAAGCACCTTTTTTAGGTCAGCTTCAACAGGACAGATGAATTTCTGGCATTTATCTTGATACCCAATGCCAGGGAAAAAAAAAATCAATATTTAATAATTCCTTCTTAATAGACTTCCTGTTTCCCTGCTCAGAATATCCAAGGTCACCAAGAGCTGCACAAAGGCATGGGAGCAGTAAAAGCTGTTCTCTGAATGCTATCACATGCTGTCTGTTGTTAGGTTCCTAGGTTGCTTTCAAGGACTTCCCATGGCAGTGTTTAATAGTAATCTTAACCTGACATACTCAAATGGCTTCTTTGTTAACTAAGCAGGGACAAGAAACAGCTTGCTTGAAGTGATGCATGTTTCCTTTTGATAATGATGCCCTCCATCAGCCTATTCATGGTAGAAGCAGTGCCTAATTAACAGCTTTCCTATGGTCCCTTGTCCCCCTCTGGTCTGGCTCAGAGCTCAGTCATGGTGGCTTTCTCACATTTGTACACTGCCACAGAGGTCTCTCTCTTTGTCCTGCTAGAGAAGGATGGCAAGCAATGGCTTGTATTTTGGGATCATTACAGAGAGAAACACGTAAGACAGGGCCTGACACGCTGAGCTTACTTCACTCAAAGGGAGTGAAGGAGTAAAAATCACTGAAGTGTGCAAGTAAGACAAGCTTCAAACTCAAGGAAGTTAGGGCACCCAGAAGCCCAAATTTTATTCATAGTTAATTGAATCTACACTTCCAGGTTTTCTTCGGGATGTTGTACCCAAATATACACATTTCCTTCACACTTTAGTCACAGGACAATTGATAAGTTGAGACTTGTTTTCCGCAAGGCAGAAAGTGCTTTTCAGCAATCTTTTAGTTTTGTAGGCTATAGTAGACATTCTGTGGGGTTTTTTTTCTGCTTTTCCCCTTTCAAACTGTGCTGCTGTATATCCTTTACAACTCAATATGTTGTTGGGTGTAGGGACTGAATCCTTATGAGGGGAACCCGTCTGCAGTCCTTGGGTAGCTCCTGTAAGATTCATGCAACTTAGTTCATATGTAGTCATATTTTACCTCCTGTTCTATTCAACTTCCTGCTTTTTTCTTTTTCCTTTCTGTGTTGTGCTTCAAGCTTCAGTGATATTTGCTGTTTGTATCTGTGCTGGCCCTATTTTTAACCAAAAAAGCAGTAGGAAATTAGGTTGTCTTTTGCAACTGATCTGCTAGCCAAGCTGTACTTGATAATGAACAGGTAAACCCTCTAATTCTACTCAGTGGCCATATGCCTCTATTAATGGTTTGATGTACAGAAAGCTGTGTTTTAGAACCAGCAGTTTCCAGGACAAGCAGCTTTTTCCTTGTTGACACTGCAAGTAACAACCACAAAAGTTTGGAGGCCTCGTCTTTGTCTATAAATACTCCAAATGAATCTTTCTTGGCCTCTTATAAGGTCTTGTAACTTAAACTATGTGGTAAAATCCAACCACTGAGGATTTATGAAGCTTGGGTAATGACAATTTATTGACCTCTGTGTTCTTGCTCATTTACAAAGAGAGTCAGCTGAAGGAAAGGCATTCATACTTTATTACTCTTCCTTGAACAATGACATTTTTATTTCTCAAGAATTGTTTTCTTTTTAATTTAGAGGCAAAACACAATTCCCCTTAATTTGGCACAAACAGAAGATTGGCCTGAGATGCTTTGAATTCCTTTTCTAATAAATTCAAATTTCACTGTCCAATCTTACTTTCTAGTAACTGCAAGATTAAAGTTGAACAACAGACTGTTCAGGAGGAATAAAAGTAATTTCTGAGGTGTTGTAATTGCATTTTTTTCCTACAATAAAATAGAAATTTTTGACTGCTCCTTCACAAATCATCCTAATTTCCATTGATGTTCTGCTGTTGCAAATACCTCAACAAAATTATAGAAACTGTTATGACAATGTCAGAAATAATTAAATGTGGACATGTAAGAGTTTGTGTCCTAAACCATACACTACTGCAAAACTACCAACTCTGGCAAGAGCAAATGACAGCAATGCTACTCTGCCACTAAACGTGTATATGGATTTGTTGGCTGCCTTACGATTGCTAGAATATATAGTGGCTGAATTTTGCCTGCTTTCCCTTAATAGAAAGCGCTAATTTTGGTCTTAATTCTCTCTCCAGCTGTCAGATCCCTGAAACTTATAAAAATATAATTATCTGTGATAGTCCAGCCCTTCTTTCAAATCTGGTTAAAATTAGCTAAGGAGAAAATGCACTAAAGGGTGCTGGCAGACAGGAATCAGGCCAAAAATACATCAGCCATCATGTCGGTTGTATGTTTCATGGGTAGCTGCTAATTTAGTACTGCATTTCTCCCAGACCAGCCCTGGGAGATAGCTACTCTGGTGTCCAGGAGTTGAGATTCTTTGGTGCCTGTTTCAGTGAAGAGCTACTTGGAAATATTTGGGTCTGTCCCCTCCAAGCACCACTGAATGCTGAGTGTTGCTGTGTGCTGTCAGAGGGGGCTTGGCAGCCTGAGGATTTTTCATTCCCTGTGGATTTGGGGGCAAACCAGACATCTGTACGCAGGGCAGTAAGGCTGCCCCTGTGGGCTTGTATGTGGCTAAGGGCTGTAGGTAAAAGCAGCAATGAGGCTGTAACAGCAAGGGACTCCTCTCTGGAAAAAGACCTTGACCCTCAGTGAGCACCAACCTCTGCACAACTTCGTGTTGCTGTGTTGCTATGGGCGGAGAAAGCTTTAACTCTAGATCAGAGTTAAAGCAGAAAGTCTCCCTCTTCCAGGGTCATTTTTGACTGGGCAAGACACAGTCCAGCTGCTCTGTTTTGAGCTTGTGTAGAGTAAGGTGCATTTAAGTGTGTGGTAAGTGCTGTGTCCAAGGTAAAACACCCAAACATCCATTTGTGTGTGGTAATGTCACCTCAATAGCACAGTGTCTTCTACAGGCTCTGCTGAAAGGCTGATTTTCATTGAGTAAGGTGGGGGTTACAGGTCTTGGGCCCTACTGCTACAGAAGACCCATATGCCTGGATTTGACTTTTTGCCTGAGAGCATTTCTGTTGAAATTTGTAGGCATGTTCATCTAGGCACATTTAAGCTACGTGGGTTGTCCTGGCTGCAAGGTATGTTTAATACGCTATGTCTGCAAGGGTAGCACAACCCCTGTTCTAATTGTGTAAAGGACACAGTAGTGTGACACCTGGCTTTTCAAGGTGCCCTGCAGTGGTTAAGACTAAAAAAAGTATTTCTCCATTGCACAGTGCAATTTGGTGAAGAGATTTCAGAGAGAGCCCTAAACTATTTAGCTGTAAGTACAGTAAGCAATATAGCTGCATTAGCACAGAGCTCAGCTAGGTAAATTAGCATTGTGCAGCACAGACATATCCTAAATTTCTGGTATGGTTTCCTCAGTGATGTTTTTTCAAACCACGGCTTGAAAATAAAATATGGGGAGATTTTTCACCCCTCCAAAACACTGTGCTAGGAAAACTTGCATACAGTTTCCTTTTTTATTATCTCACTATCATATCTTTTAAAATAAATTCTAACCTGACTACCNATCCTCTCATTCATCAGAGCTAAGGCACAGAAGATACTGCCTCTGTATTATAAAACCTATCATTTCAGTTCCTTCATGATCTCATGATAGAAGGCTAGACATGATCAGAAAAGGAATAGAGATGTAACATTATTATGTCCCTACATAAATCTACGCAGTTCTGATCACGCTGTCTCAAATAGGATACAGTAGGGCTGGAAAATGCTCAGGAAAGAGCAAGGATGATAGATGTTGTGGATTATATAGCATAAGAGTAAGTCACGTTCTCCAGTCTGTGGGGAGACAGTGGAGGGCTGCCATGGAGGTCTGCTGTGAACAGCATGGAGAAGGCGAGTAAGGAACTGCTAAGGGCTGCTACAATGTTAGAATACATGGTCAAATTCCCTGAAGGAATAGGTTTGGAAGTCTTCAAGGAAGAAGTCTCTTCTCAGTGACTGACGAGCAGTGGAACTCACTGCCACAGTGTATGGGCAACTCCAAACATTTAACAAGAGTTAAAATAAGGACATGGATTACTTTGACGGTTGTTCATCAATGATTAAGGGAAATCGGGAAATTAGGCTGGGTTATTCCTGTCAAAGCAAGAATAACAGATTATTATCCTTTGTGCTTCCAGAAGTGGTTGTGGCATCACTGGATGACCCACTAGGTTATGGTAGGTACTAAGGTGTCTCTACCTGTGACTGCAAATCTACCATTCTACACAGTATAAATTCTTAAGATAAGCTTTGAAGATCAAGGGAGGAAGACCCAATATTCTACTGGCTGGAGGTGTATTTTATCACAGAGCATCATCATAACTCTACCTGTTTGAAACGGCTGAGAAAATGAACACTGCCATGTGTGTCAGAGGTTGATGCCTACCCTGACAAACTTCCCCTGCATTCTTTAAGTCAGGTGCTTTTGGAATTCCTGAGATGAAAGTTACACAAGTGTTGGTCTACTTAGTCAAGTACAGTGGCTATTTTAGAGCCCTGTAAATTGGAAAT
The DNA here is from genome assembly GCA_013397075.1 of Rhabdornis inornatus. Classification (NCBI taxonomy): domain Eukaryota; kingdom Metazoa; phylum Chordata; class Aves; order Passeriformes; family Rhabdornithidae; genus Rhabdornis; species Rhabdornis inornatus. The sequence goes on from VWZS01005593.1 coordinate 867,725, forward strand.
AAAAGCAGGGAAAAGATGAGGTACAGACAAGATGGTAAGAATATATAGAAGGCCTCAGTTCTGCAACTATTTAAATACCCCGTATATGGTTCACTTTCAAGCAACATACTAAGGAGAAGGTGGTTTTGCAAGGAGACTCTTCATTCAGTAGAGAATAAACTAATATCTGCTGAAGTCTTGTATCGCTAACTTTTCTTAACAGGTTTTAGCTTTCTGTGGCATTTGTTTAATGTCTGCATGGTGATTTTCTTCCTCCTGGCTCCACCATCCCAAGAATTTGATGAATGAATGGAATGAAGTCATTGACCATTGGCATTTTTCCATCCTCCAAAGTGATAAGATACAAAAATTTAAGCTTATATGGATTTTGGAACTGGTTTGATGTTTGGGGGAGTAAATACAACGTTTCTGCATTCAAATTACCTCTGCCCATCTGGAGATTCATTCTAGGTCAGCAGGATTACCAGAAATTAGACTCCAGGCAGAATAACACATGTACAACACAGAATAACACAGAATATGCTGGGTCTAGAGTTGGCTAAGATATCATGATTGGTCTCTATCTTGGTTATGTGACATAAGTCAAAAATAATGATATTTTTGCTAGAAGAGTTTGTTCTGTCTCTGCCTTTATACCTGGCAGAGAGGCAGTAATTCCAAGGCACAAATCAGAAACACCCACACACAGCCCTTGATTGCTTCTTTTTCAACTCACCATGCAATTGCCATATGTGAATCCAGCAAGTGACGCTTCCTAATCTGAAGCACTATCACTTTCCTAAAAGTACAAGCTTAAATAAACTGCACGATAGGGAAAATTAAATCAATACCAAGTCTAGAAAGTGAAGAAGGATGGACTTCCAATAGGATAAGTTCTCCCTGTTGATACTGGTGGCAAAATGTCCAGAAATTTGATGTCTCAAAAACCTGTGTTTCTGTGAGCACATGAAATAAAACCTAGTGAATGCAGGGTATACTGAAACTCTGCTACAGTGGTCAAGTTGTTCCCATCCTTTTTTGTTTTCCTCCTCTACCTGTTCTTCTATTGAAATCATCAACGAGTACCTTAGGGCAACACAACAGATAATCACACCTCACCCTTCACTTAGTTTATCTTTTCCAATATTTAAAGACCTATCTTTTGCAAATATTCTGAGCATCCCAGAAATATGCATAAAACCCATAGAGGTTGTTTGCAGAGAGTAGAGGAAAAAAAAAGTGAGGCAATCTGGGAAATGCCTGTCTTAGTCTCCTCCATGCTGAAGCAAAAGTGCTTCCTTAGAAAAAAATCCAGAGCCAGCACAGGCAGGCACTGCAGGAGTAAAATGGATTTGAGTCTGGATCTCCAAAGCACTGACAGGTAAATTACAAAGGGCAGAATCTTCGTTGCTGGTGATTTAGGAGGCATGAAGAGATGCATCTTGATTTGTGGATCCCAAGTGGAGTTTTCAAGGCTGACAATTAATAATAGGAAATTGACTTGTAAACTGAATGAATCTGACACAGGGTCATGAGAGCAAATTACATTTGGAAGCTATAGTGCCATTTTTCTAGTTACTTATAAGAACAGTGAACAGTGTGGAATTTTGTTTGAAGATACTTTTTGACTTTTCTCCTTCTGTGCTTTTCTCCTACCATCTCAAAAATGCAAGTATTTCTTTGAGGATTTATGTATTTAACTACTTAATCTTGTAATTTGAATTAACAAGACAGTTTGGTGACATTTTACAAGACAAAAGCCATTGAGTCCACTTCTCATAACTACACAACTGTTAAAATCCTCATATGACTAATCTCTACTTCCCAGCAGTCTACTGCAAATAAAATCATACTTTGAACTGCGCTACTTTAGTATACCAAATAAAGCTCCCACACGACTTCCAGATCAGCTCAGAGTTTGGTTAGCCTAAAACCATGGTGATGTTTATACAGGTCACAGACTGTATTAAATGAAACTCTCCCTGTAAACGTTTGTGGGAGATTATATTAAGCTCAACAGTCTATGAAATCTCCTTAAAAAATGCAGGGTGCTTGGCCTCCTGTGAAATGGTATTCAAGAAAATTAAGTCACAAAAGTGTATCCCTAGTTCTCCACAACTGAAGGACTATTCTGACAAAAAGATTACTTTGCCTACGCTGATTTTCAGCCCCATCCTCTCAAACTTGCATGCAAAGGGCCCTTTGGGAAACAGCTTCCTTGGACACAGATTCCCAGGCCCAGAAGATCTCTTTTACTCATATTCCTTTTCAACTGGCTGCTTACATGTGATGCTAGGTATGATATTTGCACAGTTTCACTGTTTCTCCATTAGCTTTCAAAGTAATGGGATAATTTTTGAGTTGGAAGCAAATGAAAAGATGGCAAGATTCAAACCTGTGCATTTACAAAAAAAAAAAGTCTGTGCTTATTGATAATGCTATCCAATCCCCAGGTGGGCAAGAAGCTACTTCTGTGTTTCTAGGGAATTCAAATCATTGAAATGTAGCTCTTCTGCCCAGCACAGGAGAGCTGTCTTCTGTGAGGGAGAGCAAAGTGTGGCTGCTGTCTGTTTTCAGAGGGGCAGGCAGCACCTTGGGTGAGACCTGTGGCAGGGCTGGGGTCCTCCAGGCCCTTCGATGCAGAGAGGTTTGGGGATGGATCCAGACTGTCAGACATGGAGGTGCTTGATGATGAGGTCCTGGCTGAGGAAGGCAGATCAAGCAATAGGCGATTGGTACATGATGAATGAAGATTTCACTGTATGGCTACATCTGGAAGTCTGACCCTTTCCTTTAACCATCTTTCAAAGAAGGGCAGGGGTACAGTGATGGTATATTCTAGATCTGTAATATATCCTGAGTTTTCAAAAATGGCTTATATCTTTGCTAGCAGATGTGTTTAATTTAAGCTGCAGTTTCAATACTTTGTAAAAGAACTCGAGTGTTACCAATTACTGTGCCAAGGAAGCTTCCAACATGCAGTCAGATGACACAACCTTAGGCCTTGCCTGTTTCTCTTCACTTAGCAAATACTGTAACTTGGAGGATGACCTGTTCCACGGTGGATTTTCGTAGTATTTCTATTGTGAAACACACAAAAGGAGATTTCAGAAGTGCTGTGTGATGTACAGTCTGTGTGATTGCCATCAGCAATTTGTTCCTAGTACCCAACGTGGGGAAGGGAAATGCAAATGAAACATTTGTCTCCTTGGAAAAAAGGCTTTGAACTACTTGAATTGGAGGGACAGGCAGAGGCTGCTTTGCAGATCAGAGCTGTCTTCTACTCATGCAGTGGAGAGCAGAATCTGCCTTTGCCCTTCTTGACTGTTGGTACAAATTCACAGTGCCTGCTCACCAGCTGGTGACATGAGATGGTGACTCCTGCCCCTCCCCAGGTGGGAGACCCTGAGTAAAATTAATTGATGAGTGTAAAACTTGGCATCTTTCAGCAAAGAAGCTAAAGCACTGGCTCTGACTCCCCCCTGCTGTGGTCGCTTTGCATCAGGCTGGCGCAGAGGGGCACACAGCACTGCCCACTGTGCCACAGCTGCTCCAACCTGCAGCAGCGTGCTGCTTCAGGGCTGTCAGTCCAGCAGCTGTCACGACACCTGCATGGATGCAGACTTTTAAAAGGAGCTGCAAAATGTCAGGGATTTTATTTGTGTGACCTGCCCCCACTGTGCAGAGCAGAGCTGATGCACAGCACAGGAATGTGGTTGAGATTATGGAAATAAGCACACAGACACACACGAGAACTTCTGCTTTGTTTCATTATGACAGGGATTCAGTTTTAGGACATATGTTCATTTCTGATGTCTATGCACATGCCTGCATGCAGTGGGCTTCCACCTCCTTCTGACACAAAAGGTCCCCTGATGTACCCAGGGTAACAGTACAGTTTCCATTCCCTCCTCTACTCTGGACTGCTGTTTTGTTGTAGCGTCCCTCCTGCCTGGTTACAGTGCCCAGCTGGAATCACATGAGCTGTCATGCCACCAGTGTTCTGTAGATGAACAAGGCGGGCAGCAGGACTACAGCCTGGTGCCCATTAAACCTGGAGAATAGCACCTCTTGTCCCATCAGATCCAAAATTCTTAGGAATAATTTTTGCCATGACACCATTTTCCCACAGAACAGATCCCACCTTCATGGCAATTGCAGTGAAATGCTGAGAAAATTGAAATGCACCCAAAGAAAGCAAGCCAAAAACTTTGATGGCTGAAGCGACATAAGCATTTTGATTCTAGTCCTCTGTGTCTTTTCAGGTTTTTAATTTGTTTTTGTCATTCACATATTTTCCTGAGATCATTGAAAATGCCTGCCAGTGAAAATCTAACTTGATTTTTTTCCTTGGAAGTAAATACAGCCTATTTTGAGTGACACTGGTCGAAAGTTTCTAGTTAGAAGTGGAAATTAAAAGGAAAACTTCTCTTTGTTTTATAAAACAAGTTTTTCTCTCCTCTGCCCTTTCGCCTTCTAGCAGCTAAAATAGTTTAGAGCAGGAATAAATGACTTGGCATAAATATATTCTTGGAAGAATACTACCCTGAGGTTTCCTCAGGCCTGAAGTTAGTTTTGTATAGCAGAGTTTACTACGTGTGCATCTGCTGTGTTTTGTGAGACATCAAGACTTAGGCCTGTGTGCACATTTCCACTTAGACTCAAAGAAGGCAATCAAAATTTTGACCCTCACTTAGCAGCTTCAGGCTCTTGTTTTTACTTACATTGCAATTGAAATTTAGGGACCACATGTATTGTTTATATACCTAATGCCACTGCTGCAAAAGGTACAGCTCATCCTCCATGGGTTGCTCATGTGAAGTCAGAGTTCTGCTCTTACCTGCTGGTTTCCCTGCTCCTGAGGTCAGCAATCTCTCACCCCACTGCTATGTCTTGTCCCTCCAATAAACAAGGACTGCCTTTGGCTAGTCCAGACTCTTTGCTCTAGATTGTGTACAAAGCTTGTGAAGCTAACAAATAAAAAATTTATTTTGATCATATAGCATGGACTTCTAGAATCATATTATTTCACATGACCTTCACGTGTCTGTTTTTAAAAAAGTGAGATCATGATGTTAGTGATCACATAGAAAAGTTTGAAAAGCAAAAATCAACAACATCAAAAATCTGAAGACAAATAGAATTCATCCTTAGAATTCATAATTGTTTAAAAAAACCTGCTTTATTTCTACAGCAGTCTGATGAGAATCTGAATCATTAATTTTGGATGCTAAGAGCGAGGGAGTACTGGTGAGAAGGCTGGGTATGTGCTTCAATGGACCAGACATGGCTGAGTTTAATACTGATAAGAGGATCTTGAAATGTTAAGGAAAGCAGCTGCACATTTGGGTTTTACTGTAGAAACCCCTGCCATTGCACTATTGAGAAGCTTTTCAGGTAATGAAGTGCCTGGGACATCTTCATGGCATCTAGCCAAACATGTAAAATACTGTATGAAGGAGGAAGGTAAAGATAGATAAAGACTGAGAAGTTGTTAGTTTTGTATCTACATTTCCTAGACCAGCTAAAAGGCAGGTGGAAGATTTTTGTCCTTTTGTTCTCACCTGTGACTAGGCATATACCTAAACATGTCTTGGTTTCTGGTATTTTTGAACATTGCTTTTTAAAATTATTTTTACAGTTTGTATGTACTTTTACCTGATTCTTCACAAGCAGAATGGGGCCTCAAAGAGATGTAAACTAAATATAAACTGATGTAAACTAAAGCACCTTCAAGTTCTTTATGTCTTTCATAATTTTTTGCTTTGAAACAACAACATAAAATACCACAAGAAAATTCCATCTTGCAAAGTCTGCTTCAACTCGTGTGCTGATTTTTAACTCATTTGGTGAAGAACTACTGTGAAGGATCTGATCACAGCAAAGTGTGTTTTCCAGCAATGTTCATGCAAAGGATCCCGAGCAAAGCTGTGTGTGCCTGATTTTCTGTGCCAAGATTAACAGTGTGGAATAACAGCCACTGCACAGTAAAAGATTCTTTTTGCATTTTTCCCACATTATCCCACATGACTGAAATGTAGAAAGTCAAACTTTTGAACATGTTGAGAGCCAATAAATGTTGTAACTGAGATGTCTGAGCTAATTGCTTTTAGAAGCAGTAACCTACCTGGGTGTGAATGCAGGGCTTGAGGCACACAAAGCAATTTATCCTAAATTTTAGGATACATTTTGTAGTATTGATGTAATATGGAGAACACATTCTTTAGATTGATGCACTTAATACTATCTTTATCTTGCTCTCTGGACTAAGGTTTCAACTGAGGACCTCCAAAATCTTCCAGCATGCAAACACGAGGATAAGCATGGAGCAGAGGCATGGAAACCCTGGAGGGAGATTCACTGTAGTAGGTCTGGCAGAAAAAAAACAGGAAAAAAGAAAGTTTTCTGAGGTTGGGTGCTCCTAAGGAGTGCTGAGCATTATATAGATGTTATCTCCTACCTAAGTTTCCAGGCAGAAGGCTGAGCAAGTGGTGCTTTTTGCAATTTGCTCCTCTGCTTGAGAATGGTCTTGGCAGAGATGCCATATACACAGCATTGTATTAAAAGTAGGTCTGATTATTTCCCATGGTAATAGTAGAGCAGTAGATGTGCCAGTAGGAAGAGAAACATTAAAATGAGTGCAAATGGAAGCTCATTTCAGTGGCTGCTGACATTCCACTGCTTATGCTGCTGCAAGAAAGGTGGCTGGGAGATAACACCAACAGTGCAGCAGCCTGACAGCTACCTTTCTTCATTAACTTAGACTGCAATAAAGCACAGCCTTTTTGAAACAAAGTTCAAGTAGCCAGAGCCTCTCTGTGGAAATTAATTTCCTCTGGAAGCTAGTTCCACGTAACTCATCACCTACTTCACTGAACATTAGTCAGCCCTGTCGCTGGTGACACAAGTGCTTGGCAGAGCTGCTGGAAAGTGGGTCATGTGGTGGATAAAACACAGCCTGCTTCCCTGGGCTGCTTTTAGTGTGGACCTCCTGAGACTGCAGTAAATAATAAATACCTGCAGGCCACTGTGGGCACTTTGAATGCTGCTGCATAGCTCGTCTTTGGTCCATGAGAGGAGGAAATCATACAATGATGTAGTAGGTACACAGAAAGAAACTTTTGGCTACCCATTTCTGTTTCTGACCTGCTATTGTGATGATTTTTTTCTTGAGTGTGGGGAGCCATATACTGCTGGATGATGCAATTTCTACCCTCGCAGGCCTGCTTCCCAGACTGGAGGTCTCAGGACTACACTGGTGTGGTGGTAGCAGCTGTTTGCTGTTGATGCCTCACCAGTGGCACTGGTAAGAGGAGGCCTGAGGCACTGCTCCTGGGCAAGCACCCAGTTGTGCCTGGTTACAGGGGGAGATTTTTGGCCGTGAGAGCAGTGTTCACTGACACAACAGCCATTTCATGTTTCCCTCATAGGAAAAGGCTGTGGGCCACATAGAATTTAATGTGTTTTAGAAGTCTTTATGAGAAGTACAAAGCCGTGCTGTTTCAGGTTTTTTAAAAGTCACATCTTTTATTTGAAAAGGAACCTGCAAAGAACTAAAAAAGAATGAGGTTTGTGATCTATTTTTGTGCTGTATAATGGTCTATTTCTTTCTCTTCCTTTTCCCTCTCCCCTTCCCTTTCTCTTTTCTATTCCTTGCTAGAAAGGTTAGGAGCTTTCCTAGCTACTGTTCAACAGCTTGTTACCCAGACTGTAAACACTGAATTTCAGTACTTCCCATCACTGGAAGAATCAAGGCACTGAATCATTAACAAGGCAATACTTTGTGCCAAATGTTTGTTTATGATTAATGGTAAACAGATTTTTTTAAAAGAAAAAGAAAATTAAAATATCCTCTTTAATAAAATACTCACCCTTCAATTTTCTTCCACAAAAATGTTTGGACAACTCTATTCATACACATTTCTCTTTTTCTGTCAGAGTACTCCAAAGAATTTTTACCCTTCCTTCATCACCACTCTGCTTGGATGCCTTCATAGTGATGGGAGAAAACATCTATCTAATGCCAAAGGTGAAGTTCCATGTCTTGTCCAAGTCTCACAAACAATTCATATCTATTTAGTGGGAGGGATCCTCTTCCTCCTTGTTCTCCCTAGTCCTGCTCTTGGTTTCGGCTGTGCAGTCTCATGCTGAGTCTGCAGCTGGTAAAACTTTTTACTGAAGCCTCTTTGTCTCTATCCTGGAAGAAAACAAGCTTGCTTTTTTCTGAGATTATTTGCTGCTGGATTTCTGGATTGTAGCAATTCCCAGAAGTTCCCAGCAAGCATCAGAACTGGTGGTAGGTATGCAAGACAGTGTGTCTAGGAGTGATGTAGGGGCTGTGGGACTTCCATGTTTCAACAGTGGCAAAGAAATATTGGATGGACTCATTTGTCCTGTGCTGGTTCTCCACCAAGATGGAGTCACTCATCACTTGAGCCACAATAACTCGCCATGTGTGACCTCTCAGCCTGCCTGCAGAATGAAAGGTGGATGTGCTCACACAGAAATCCTCTCCTGAATGTTCAGCTGGGATGAGTGTTCCCACTGTCTCTCAAGCCACATTTCACCAGAATGAGGACTGCCCTTACCACAACTACTCTCTAGCATCAGTGTATTCCCTTGCTGTGGATTGTATTCCTTCAGGGGATTCCCAGAGTAAAAAGGGGTGTGGATTTTGTCCTTCCAGAAGTTTCTTTATAGTGGTTGCTCCATGGTTAGCCTAGAGGTGATGCTAATCAGAGGAAAATCTGAAGAAGAGAGCTGCCAACACTGGAAGTGGAAAGTTGGATTAGTATATTCAGATTACAAAGGACTGAAGAGTTATGAAATACCATGCCAGTGGATCAACTCCTATTACTTTTGCCAGGCTGTCAACACTTCATCCCCATGGCCCAGCAGTCACATCTGTGTGTCTTCCCGTTCCCTCCGTCCAGGCAAGCAAGGAAACTGAGGTATCTCCTGGGAAACAACGCCTTTGTTAGGCTTCTCAGTTGCTGCTACACAAAAAGAAAAAAGCAGAAAGGACTTTAATAGGAAAATAGAGAGGCACAACAGTCTGAGCAGTGTGAACATGACATTGTTAGATGGGCACTCTTGCCTTTAATAGGTTATCTTTTTCCATTAGAGGACTGTTTAAATTTTTAAGTGATGCACAAGCTCATAAGGGCTTTTACTGCGTGGGTTCCCATTTTCATGTGGGTTTTGAATGTGTGGGAAAAGCTGATGCATTAAGATCTATTTCCAGTCTTCCCCTTGGGAACTATTGGTGGTCATTTCATCTTTCTTANCCTGGTTAGTTCCCAGTGGCAAATCTTATAGAGGAATACCAGGGCTAAAAACAAGAAGCAGAACATAAATTCCAAACAGCTTGGATTCAACTAAACCCACAATCCTCAAAATTTATTTTGACATAAGTTTCAAATAAAGTTAAAGCTCTTGTAGGGTAAAGGAAAAAAAACAACCCAGAAATAAATGATGATTTTTCAATCATGATTTGGATTAAGAGTACTTAAAGAGTTGTGCTGATGTACAGTATCTCTAGCAATATGACTGGCTTCCAGATGGGAGGGGGGAACTATAATAATGAATTATGGGTCTGATGAAAGGTCATTTTTCTTCTGTCATACAGACTTCAAATCAGTCACTGTGTCTCTCTTGCTCTTTCTTCTAATTAGAATGCTGCATAATCCAAAATGTCTTTTCCCTGGTGTTTTGCTGATAAAGTAATTTCTAATTTGCTTTAAAATTACAGGTATGAAGAGAAGCTTAGTTCTACAGAGGAAATGCTCCTCACTTTGAAGATCTTGTTTGAAGGGCCAATGGAGAAATGCCCTGAAATTAAAGATATTTCAGAGAAAAAAGGAGGGAAGCACACAGACACAAGAAACAAAGGTAAGCATCTTGTCTATTGGAGAAATTGCCTTCAAGTAAGAGAATTTATTTCCCCAGGGATAATTTAGTCCTAGGAGTCAAATTGTCACTAAACAAAAAGCCAAATCAAGAGCAGCAAATTGATTTTGCTTCCAGTGTCTTTCTTCTAATTTTTCCCTAATTAAAAAGAGAAGAAGGATGTGATAAAACCAGCTATTTTTTAGCTCACTGTTGCACTCATCCCTGAAGAACCTCTTCCCTGCATGCATTTTATTGGTGGGGAGTGGAATGAAAGCCTCTAGGTTAAATTTTCAGAGATGAACACTTACATTCAGTTTAATTGAAAAGCAACGGTTACAAATACTGAATATCTACTGCCTATCTTTAGGGAAAGTCGTATGCCCAACATGTATGAGAAAAGGCTCACATACATAAATGTGAGGTGTAAGCACTCAGGTCTGGTTTTGGACTGAGTAATCCAGTCAAGCACATAGAGAAACTCATGCTGGGGAGGAGAAATTAAAAGTTATATATAAAAAAAAAAAAAAATCGAGGAGTTCAAGTTGTTCTATTTGACAAATGTTTGTGTCTTTGGTGATCATCTGTTTCCTCTCCCAATACATGGACATGAAGAGACCACATGTTTCTTCCTGCTTTTTAGTCTTGCACAACTTTCTTTGACCACTCCCAGGCACTCAAAGTACCTTGCACAATACTTCCCTTTTGGCTTCTCATTTGCCTATATGTGATGCCAGCATTTCTCACCCAGTTCCTTCTCTCTGTTCCATGGTGAAAAGAACCTTTGTGCCCCGAGATTTTTTTTTCTTTTCCTGGAGAATGGATGGCAGGGATGCACAAAAGACATCCAAGCAGTGCTTGCAGGTTTGGAGACGAGAAAAGCATGGTGCCAGCACTAGGTGAAAGCTCAGGGTTTGTGCTGTGTAATTTATATTTAATGCTACAGCAGAATCTGGTTTTTGTGCCTGGCTCTTCAAAGATGTAGCATGTTTCATGTTTTGCAGCTCCTCTTGTGCGTGAGAGTAAAGGACATTTTGACTCACTTGAGATCCCTAGAAATGTTAGAAAAGAAAGGGAAGAAAATAGTACAAGAAAAGACACTTATGGAACTGCTGAGGTGATATAACCAGGTGTCTTTTCATATGTATCCTTTATTTTTTCCTTCTATCTCATCAAATTTAAACAACCTAATCCTATGAAGGATTAAAGCTGTGATGTCTTCTTGCCATGTTTCTGTGTTCTGGGATTTTCTTGTGAGTTAGCATTTAAGCTCTAATGAGCCTGGAGGTTCAGTGAAAGCACAGGAAGCAACTATTTACACATGAAATTGTTGGAGGTAGTGCCTTTTCCTTGGTGAAGGGATGTTATTCTTCCTTTCAGCCACAATGAAATCTCTTCAGTCAATCATATGGTCCCTTAAAGCACCTGGGAAATGGGATATTTGATTTGGGTTCACTGAGACCTTGTTTGCTCTTTCTGTGTGAGGATAAGTAGAGCTGATGCTCGAGGAGAAATGGTGCAGGCACACTCCTGTTCAGGATGCCAATTCTGCCCTGCAGAAGCAACCTCTGCATCTCTGTGTGGTGGCATGCAGAGCTCAAGGGTTACTTCTTTATGAATGCTGAGGGGCTGGCACATCTGGGGCCTGCTGCTACTCTTGCTATCAAAAAGGGTGGGTTTTGAGTTCAGTGGGGCAAAAAACAGCCTGGGAGAAGAGGAGAGTTATACAGAAAATTAGCGGCTCATTCAAAATGTAGACAACATTATGCAGTGACCTACTTTGGGAGATAGCAGAAGAAACTCGCGCAGATGGAATAACAACCAGGAGTGTTGTCTCCCCACAATGAGAAAAGAGAGTAAGAACAGCACTAGGTGGAAAAGCAATTGCATCTGTGTTTTCTGCATATGCAAAGCAGTTTGCTGCAAGACCTGTTGATTTTACTCAGGTGAGGAAGCTGGCATCTTCTAGTGACATCAGGGTTGGGAAGCTTTATATTGTAGCCTTCCTCTTACTGCCTGATGGGCTTCACAGTGTTTGCTTAAGTCTGGCACACCTGGCAAAACAAATGTGCAATCTATGTGTGGAAGATCTGGGGCTTTTTTGGCATCCCTGCCAGACAGATCTGATCTCTGCCCCACTGGTTGCCCAGATGCTCCTTGGTTCAGCTGTGCTGGGTGCCTGGGTATGGAGCAGTCCTGATTGCCCAGGCTTATAGCAGGGTGGTGACCATGGCTGTCTGCCTGCTGCCAAGGCCAAGACCAATGCCTCACCCAGTGGTTTCCATCTGACTTGTTTCCAGGTACACCATGCCAGTAGGAGAAGAAGTCAGGGAATGTGTGTGTTTGTCTGTTGAAGGTTCATGTTTCTATAAGCACCTTGGCCTTCATCCAGATCACGCTGAAGTCTGTGGCATTCTTTTGAGTCTGTGAGGTTGGACCTGGCCTGTTTACAGTCAATAAAAAAACCCAAGAAAGAGCAAAATTCAGGGTGAATCTCCCTTGAATTCTAATACTTACTCCCATTAAGAATTTCATTCAGTATGTCTCTTCTTACAGCCATGATAATTTGGCCCATGATCCTTGCGTGGAGCCCTTTGCAATCCAATATTGATTTGTTAGTTTCCTACTGTGACTAATACTTCAAAGAAAACACCCAGTGCCATAACCCATCCTCCGTTCCACACTCTGTTGGGTTTATTCCCCTTGAGATTGTCCTGAGTGTGAAAGGTAGTTAGTCATGAGGAGTCTGAACAGTTCTCCATGAGAGACAGTTGATTACCTCCTGCTCCATGTGTTACATGCTCACATAGAAGACTGCTAGAAACTGAAATCCTGTCTACCTGCAAGTGCGCAGGACAGACCCTGGTATCCAAGGCGCTGATACCAGGTGGGAAGAGAAGTTCTTTCCTTGCTCATGGCCCTTATAGAAGCAACTTGCAAGTAGTGTCAGTGAGTTCTAACTGTAAGGTACTCACGTCTGCTGTGGAAAGGGCTGGCTCCTGAAACTGGCTTTCAAAGGTCTTTCTCACTCTGATCTGACCTTCCTAGTTATTTGCAAGCACAGTTTGACATTTGGATAATTAAGCACATAATTTATGACTGAAAAGGGAGAGCATTTTTTTTCACTGGTATCTAACCCAAGATGTGGAGAGGTCACACTAATAGGAGTCCTTATATTTAATTTCTGACTTCAGTAAACTCACCCTGGATAAGGTTATAAAACTTACATTGGTAAGTCTTGCCTTTGAGAGATATCAGCTATGGACAATGCTTACTGGAGTGAAGTGCTGCTGTAGTTGGTGTGGTTCAGAAGAGTCTCAGAGGGGTCCCTGCTATCCGTCCTTCTACATGAAGAAAATACTTGTGTTAAATATTCATGCGGGCGGAAATATTTTCTTTGTGGTTGGCACTGTGGTTGCACTATAGCCAGATAACCCATGCAGTTCCTGTGAAACCACCCATCTATCTAAAAGGCACAGTATCCGCGGGGGTGAATAATAAGGATAGTCTGAACCTGAAATGGCTTGACAGGCCTTATTTTATTGGTCATGGCATGACCACACAGCTGGGATGGAGGGGGATGGGATCATGAGGATGCAGTAGGAAATCAACAGCACAAGCAAACAATCACCTCTGTTGTCATGAGAAATCAGGTTTCTGGAGAGAGCTTTCCACTTACAGAAAGCCACCTTTTGCTGTGTTTCTTGTTTTCACATTCTCTGTAAGTTCAACAAGTGTACACATGCAAAGACAGAATCAGACCCTGCTGTTGCATTGTGGAGACAGAGAAAGCTTTCGTGAATGAAGAGCTGCCTTGCACACAGCTCAGCCCAGCAGCTGTGGCTGTGTGTGCACTTACTATTTTGTGCTGGCACAGCAGTCCATAATTGCTGTCTGGTGCTTGGCTGTGAGCGACAAGGGCAGGAATTTTTGTCTCTGAGCACCCTCAGTGGGTGGGCACAAGGGGCTGGTAGCCCTTGTCCTGCTGGAGCTGGATGTAGTATGTTTAAAAAGGATATGTCTACATTACACTCATCCAGAAAAAGCTTTCATGCTTACGCTGGGGGGTTTTGTGTGTGTGTTGAACCCTCTCTGTTTTAGTTTAGATGCGGTTGTACTGCTCCCCCATTGTGCAGGTGTGTCTCTGTTGGTGAAGGCGGGGATGAGGGTCTAGAGACTGATCCTAAACTGGACCTTTGGATACAACCCCCCATGGAACTTTGGAAATGTCCCAGTCATATATTGAGCTATAGAGCTCTGGGTCTTGGGAGCTCTAACACTGGCTGCAGGAGAGACCCACAAAACCAGCTGTGCTGTGTGACAGTAGCTAATGCCTAACACGGAGGCCTCTCAGACCATCTCTACAAGCAATTTGCTTGTGAAAAGCAAATCAGAGCTAGATCTTCCACTGGAAATGCTTCATGGAGCTTGTAATAGCAGGGCGTGCTTGGGTATGACTTTGTGCTTTTTACAGCCAGGTTTTCCAAACCTCACATCTACTGAGTAAAAGGTGTAGATGTGTTTGTACAGCCAGTCCATGGGTGCCCACTCTGTGCCTACAGCTCAACACCATGTTTCTCTCACCATTTTAAATACAGCAACTCTGTTTCACCTGGGACCCTATAAACTTCCTGCAAGGGCATCTAGGAAGATTTCTTGGTTTTCATCAGATTAATAGCCCTCAAATATCCAATGTTCTATTTTGGGATATAGCTTTAGGTTGCTATTATTTTGCAGGTCCAATGGTGCAACCAGTTCCTCTTTCTGTCTGTTACAGTGAGGAACCAGCCTTGTAACATCTGCCAGCACAGTGTCTGCTTTTTCACTAGGATCTTTTCAAGTGAAGGGGAAAATGAGCTGGTTTAGGAGTATATGGGTGTTCTCTGCCACTCTAGTGGTGGGAAAGCTCCTGCCTTTCATAAGTGATATTTTTTGGTAAGTGGTTTGAAATCTCCTCTGTCTTGACTTGTCAGTGCAGAAAGGTTCAAATGGAAAGAAAAGGTGATGAGAATGAACCTTCTTGGCAGTATCCATTAAAGCTATGCCCTGGCCTTCTTGCTGCCCTATGCTTTGATCTATGGGACCTAAGCCTTTACTGACCTGCCAAACAAAGATGATCAGGTCAGATGAAGATCAGACTATAGCTCTTCAAAGGGCCATTTGTTTTACCGGGACACTGAATGTCTAGGCTATTTTGCAGCACACTGGTGGGAAGAAAGCACAATACTTTCTCTTTTTCTGTTTTTTTTCTGCTTTTTTTGATATCTTCATTTTCTCATCACCCAAAGAATGTGCTACTAGGTGAATAGTATTGAATGGGTTTTGGTCTCTAGAACTGAAAACACTCTGTAACTGATGTTTTAAGACCACAGGAAACTACCTGCCACTATCCATTAATGAGCACTTGGCTAGCTGTTCTTTATCATAAGTAAAAATAGATGATGAAGCAGAAAACTCCACCTTCCAGAGTCTACTGTTTTATCCCTCCATCAAACTAATACCAAACTAACTTTCTGCACAAGACACCATTTTCATTATCTGTGCTCACTATTTTTTCCCATCCTCATTAAAATCTGCCAGAATAAGAAAGAATGAGCTAAATCCACCGTGAGCTCATTCTGTCTGGGAAGTGGAAGAGGCTGTTGTTCCTCCCAATGATGGTCAAGTCAAGGCTGGACCCTATTTGTTCAGTGGGGGAAATAATTGCACTGGGGCATCAGTAGGTGCAGGATGGGCTATTCCTCCCACTTTATATGGGAAAAAGTGGTAGAGAAGACAGAGAGGCCAAGACACTGACCCATGTTCCCAAAATGAGCACACAGGCTACAGAGCAGCAGTCTCATCCCCACCCAACAGGCACATCTGGCTGCAACAGCTATATAAATAATTTAGCAGTGGGATTTATGGGCTTCTTTCTCACTGTGGTGTCTTAGATTGCATTTAGTCACATTTACCAGGATAATTGCCCTGAACTTGTGTTCTGATGGCATGGTAATGTGTAAGAGAGGAGCTGACATCTTCAGGTCACTGGTTAAAAGGGGAAAACATCTATTTTTCTCTCTCAAAACAAAGCATGAAAGACTATTTTTCTCCTTTTTTTTTTTAATTTTATTTTTTTGGCAAGTTTTCAAAGACACGATGGAGTATCTCTCTACAGGTTAGATTGAATTCAGGGCTCTTTGGCTGTAAAAGCTCATTGCTTTGCTCATTCTCACAGTAATCAAACCAATGTGTCAGACTTGATAGTTATACTCCATACAGAAAAGGATATGGCAATTGTTTTGTGAGGGGGGAAATGGAGCTATCACTTGCAGATAACCTATTTATTTTTAAAAATTGGAAAAATTTCACTTTTGTTTATTTTCTGCTCTGAATAATTGAAGTATTTCTGTTTTCCACAGCCATTTTCTGACACGCAAATAGCAATTTATTTTTATGTGTGATAAATCCTTCCTGTGTGCTTTCCACTCTGTGAAACAGGGTTGGGGGAAATATGCCTTTTTCCATGAAAATACTAATGACTGAATTAAAGCATGACTCAAGTGGGCACTGTTCTAAGCAATAATATCAAAGTTGTCACAATTGTGTGTGGGATTTAATGTTCCTGGATGATACTTGCGTTTAGTCTGCAGATCCATGAGTCAAGGCAAAAATGTTAAAATCTCTCCAAACCTTAGGTGGGGCCCAAATGACTTATTTTTGAAGTGTTAATAGAGTCATTTGAAGATGTAACAGAGACCTGACTTCAAAACAGGGCCAGCTGGGAGCATAGGTGATGTGGGCTGTTGCCTTGGGCAGCAGCAGCCTGCCAAGGGCACAGCAAAATGGTCATGTCTTCATCACTTGCTCTGCCTCTGCCAGTGCCTGGGGAAATCAGGTTTGCTGCCGGTGCCAGGGCAGGGATCGGGGTGAGTGTGTGCAGGTTGGGGCCAGCTGCTTTCAGCGGTCACAACCCCTGCCTGGCGAGTTCCCTTCTGACAGCAGGAGCTGCCTGTCATGGGCTGTATCACAGTTTAAGGACATGCTTTTCCCTGGTGAACATGCACAAAATGTGGTGGCTTTTTAAAATCCTGCAAGATTTGTACCCTGTGTGAGCAAGGGTAGAGTCTCTGCTGTGACCCTGCTACCAGTCTGTGGTGCAGCCTGGCTCCCCATCCTCCTCTGTTCTCTCAGCTGGATTTTCATTGGATGCCTGGTGTTCCCATGATGGCAAGTGATGATGGAGTTTGGAGCTCTGACAGCTCTGCAGTGAATACAGGGTGATTATGTTTTCCAGAAGAAGATGTTGTTTGAACATTTTTTTGGTACATTTCAAAGTAAAAGTTAAAAAAAATGTAAAGTAAATTTTATTGCAGTACATAGAATTTATATCATGAGGAAAAAAAAACTTCATTAAAAGTTCAGCCCCCAGAGATATGAGCCTGATGTTCTGGAGTCAGTGCTGCTTGTGGCTGACAGGCTCCTTTTTGCTTTGACCCTCTTTGTCCATGGAGATCAATCTTGATTATGAACTATTTGGCTCTCCTTTACAAAATGGTTGTGTCTTCCATGATATTCCACAACGCTGGAACTGCACAGCAAACTAGAGTTAGGGAAATGTCTGGATACAGAACTCTCTGCACAACACAAACATCAGTTAAGACTGGCTTTCTAAAAGATGTGTTCAACTTTCTTCATTTCATTTCATGACTTCTTTCTTCACTAAGGGTTCATAATGAAGTAGAAATACAGCATTGTACTCAGCAGAGAACTAAATAATTTTCTGGGCAAAAAATGTTATGTTCCAGCTGGACCAGCTGGAAAGGGGTCATTTGCTGGTAACCCTCACCCAGTGCCTACACATGCTCTTCATGAAGTTGTGTTAGAAGCATTTGTGTGTACTGCAGTATTGACTGGTTTCAGGAACAGAATGCAAAGTATTTCCTTTGAGAGTTTGAAAGCCAGGAATAATTTTGCAGTTGGCTGTAAGATAGATACCATTACTTCTGAAAGCAGCAGCACAGGGCAATAGGACTGGCTTGGAACCAACATCCCAAGCAGTGCTTGCTTAGGTGGAGATATTTCTAAGTACTTCATTCCTCTTTCTTACATATTCATAGAGGTATTTGTATAGGAGAATATGGTGACCATTTTTAACACAGATACCACTAAATAATGTCATACCAGTCATCTAACACGGACAAAAAGTGGTGGCAGGGCACCAGAGACTTGCAAGTACACAGTTATAAGTGAATTTCTTCTAGTAGTTATAAAAGGTAAAAGTTTCTCCTTTGTTGTTCTAAAAGCCAGCATTAAAGCCAGCATGGACCTTATCCATCTTATGCATCAGTTTTAACAGATATTTCTGTAAAGCTGGAAATTGCTAGTTCAGTGTGGCTGACCCAGAGAACTCTCATCAGTCAGCTAATGTGTGGCTGCTGAACACATGCTTTCTTGTAACCTGTCCCAACAGCTCAGGAAGACACATTAGTGTAAACTGCTCCCTGATTTTCTTCTGTGTAATAAACCATATATGTGGTATAACATCAGCTAAGAGAAAAATCCAGGTCAGTGGAGCTCTGTGGTTGTTTGTGGTAAGATTTCAGAGGCAACGGCTTCCAGTCACTTGTATTTAAGTGCCTGAAATAAGATCTTGTTCAGCTTTCAACTGAAATAAAACTCCCTACTTTTGTGTATGATTGAGCAAGACTAACAGGGAAAAAAAAAACAACAACGAGACTCTATGGAGAATATATCTATGTAGAATATCTGAAACTTGGCAGAAATGTTTCCAGTCTTTCCAGCTACATGGTTAGCTCCATGTTCAGGACAAAATCAGTATCTCCCATTGCTACTGTATAAAATGTGTGTGCATTTACTGGTACTTCAGTAGTGAGTGAGGCAGTATATGTTATTATCTACAAACATTTTGGGTTTATCTCTGGACATGCTCCAGCACCTCAATGTCTTTCTGGTAGTGAGAGCCCCAAAACTGAGCACAGGATTGAAGGTGTGGCCTCACCAGTGCTGAGTACAGTGGGATGATCACTGCCCTAATTCTGCTGGCCACACTATATCTTGGTCCTTTCCTGGCTACACAGGCCAGGAAGCTAGGATTGGCATTCTTGTTGACCTTCTTCTGTTAAGCAGCACCCCAGGTCTTTTTCTGTTGGGCAGCTTTCCAGCCAGTATTCCCCAAGCCTGTAGCATGGCATGGGATTGTTGAGACCCACATGCAGGAATAGGAATTCCACCTTGTTGAACCTCATACAACTGACCTCTGCCCATCCACCCACTGAACTTGACCAATCCTAGGAGTGAACCAGATGACTGTTCAGCATCAAAGAGGCTTCAGTACCTGATGATGAACTTTAGGTCAAAGTGCTGCTTGAAATGAAAATCAAGTCATTTTCAAAATGCATATTCTTGCTAATTAGGTTACATTATTGCAGAGGTGGATACTCTAAGCAATCCTAAGGCAGTTGTTGCTGTTATCTAAGCCCTGGTACTGCCACGGCATTGCCTTATGGCAGCAGGAGCAAACCACCAAATGTTGAATAGTTAATGGAAAGGTTGACGTACATCTATGGTGAATCATTTGCTACAGAATTGTAAATAAAACAGTGTTTTTAATTCACTGCCTAGGGCTGTTTAAGTATACCACGTATGAGTTATGTCCACAGGGGAAAGGAGCTAAGGCTAGGGTAGCCCTGGCTGAAAATTTGCAAACATATAAATATATATATTTTTTGATAGTGGTAGGAGCTTTCTGAATCAGTTTTCAATATAGGTATGTGTATGTTTATATGGCTTCTTAATACCAAATGCTAAATGTTTAGATGTGCCTGGTTTAAATTCAGTTGTCCAAACCCCTGATTTGTCTCCCCATCCTTTTCCTCTGCTCTGTGTGTGTGTTTGCATTAAACCAGTCTTGGTGTAGGTGGTCACACTGTATTTTCTCTCTTTGGACTTCTCACCTCAGTCCAGGCGGACTGTGCTTTTTCATTTCCTTTTATTCTCCTTCACATTACTTAATACATGTCCTCTGAACCCTGCACTGAATACAGGCCTTCCTCAGGGGAGTGGAAGTGCTCTGATCATAGTTTGTAAGCTGTTAATGGACACAAGTGGATTTCTGCCCACACCTAGCTCTCCACTGATGTGAGGTGTCCTTGTATGTGAGCCACTGAGATGCAGATGTTACAGCTGTTACTGCCTGATGTGCCCACTGATCTTTGATTCTGTATCTGGGATATGGGGAACCAAGGTACTTGTAATTTTTTTATCTTCTTGCATTCACATTAAAACACAGCTCACATTGACCTTCAGTGGGAGGTGGGAATTCCTATGTGTTATCCATGTACCAAATGTCCAAAAATGGACTACTGGAAGATGAACCACAAGTACATTGAGGATGCTGGATTGGAAGAAGTTTTGGGCAACTCTGTGGTGTAGAAAAGCTGTGCCTAGAGATGGGTAAAACTTTTTTTTTCATAGTGGCACAGAATTGCCACTACTACAAGCCTACCCTTTCAAGGCAATTTGGGAAACTGTTCCATCTCTCTGTCAAATTTATTGTTGGAATTACAGCTCCTCTCCAGGTCAGATGTTTCGGCTGTGCCCCTCTTTGTTGACCATGGGCACTTTTGAATATCAGCCCCTCTCTACACTGCTCAGTTTTAGGGTGAGGACCTCTGGGACTGAAGAAGAGAAGTTTCTCCACGAAACCTGAAACATTTCCATAACTTCCCTGTGGACTTCCATCACAGCTCCAGAGGTTCCCATATACAGGACTTGGCACATAGGTGTTTTTTCCTTTCTGCTGCCACACTCTTCTAATGACCTAATATGAAGAGATTTAGGGCAACAAGAGGCCCCTTGCTTTATCCTATGAAGCTTCCAGATCTGTGTGAGTATGCAGGAAAGCAGTCCATGACACCCTGCATTTGGATAGGTACCTTATCTCCAGGTTTATCATCAAAGGGTAGTATGACACATCTCCCAACTTCTGTGATTGTAAGCCCTATCAGACCAGAGTCTGCTTTAACATGCCCCCTTCGTGTCCAAAGTTGAATTCATCCTGTACACTGAAGGAGGCTGGAAACTGTGGCAAAACACTGTGTAACTGAACATCGGAACCTGGAGTATTCAACCCATGGGAAAGACTTAGGGATTTCACAGGCATCTCCTGACTTTTTTGGGCATAGAAATTGAAACACTTTATTTCTTTGAACTGAGGATTATGGACCATGCTCTTGGCCTTTCAGAAGGAAGGCTTCTGCAGCTTGCCTGAAACGGGAGATTTTGTTCAGATTTTGCTCTCTGTGGTAATGTGATTTCTGAAGATGGACTTTATTGAGCACCTTCTTTGACGAGTAGCCTCATAAGTTCAAAGCAATGTGCTACAAAATAGCACTAATATGGAGATCAGTATCTTGCAAGACTGGCTTTTAAAGTGCTGTAGAAAAATAGCAAGAAAATAAGTGTATGTGAGACCAGAAGGACATTTATCCTACTAGCAAGTCTCATATGTGCTCACTCAAACTTACTGTGACATACTCTGAGGACCCAGCCTAATGGCAGAGACATTAAACTTTGGCATTAAGGGAGTGGACTGCATAAGCTGGCTGGAAGGATACCCAAGAGGTTTTATTATTTTTGCCTCTGGTATTTATGGTAAAGCAGCTTCATTTTTGTAGGAATACATCTTAGTTTGTTTCCTTCTGAGACTTCTCTGTTACAAGAAGTTGTTGATTTAAAACTATGCAGAAGTAAGCAAACAGTAAATCTCTCAGTAATGTTTCCATTCTGTTTTTCCAAATGTTGTGGGCATCTAAAAATCTCTCATTGTTCCATGTGACAGGAAAGCAGAGCAGAAGATCAGTTTGAGGTTTTGGCAAACAGTGCATATTCATGGGGCCAAAAGAGAGTGAGAATTACTTGGTATCACAGCAGCCAGGGAACAGACACCCACAATTTTTTAGAAGAAGAGGAACCGGGAGAGACTCAAAAGTCCTCTATCTCTGGCTTCAAAATAGTTTGGTGGGTGAGAAATTCTCTTAAGATCAAATCCTGCTCCTGTTTCATCAGAAAGGAGCGCTCTGGTCCTCAGTGTCCTAGTTGAATCCCTGGAACTAGTGGAAAACAATAAGGGACTCCCCACTCCTGACTCCTTCTGACTGGGTGTGAAGCATACATGCGGAAAGTTCCTCCTTCCTCATTCTCCTTCTGCTTGAATTCACACAAGAAGTTTGATTCCAGATAGATTTAATTTTCCTTCCTCCTGAATTTCAGTCTTGTGAGGGGGATCTATCCCAGTGCCATTGACTATCACTTCCTCAAGCCACTGACACCGGCCTTTGCCTCCAGTTCCTGGCAGGGCTTGCTGAGCCCCGAGGGGGTGGCAGTGAGAGAGAGAGGCAGCCAGAGCTGCCCTAGGCAGCGCTGCCTTCGAGCTGATGCTGCTTCAGTGCTGAGCCTGACAGAGAGACAAAATGGAAATTATTCAGGAGCATGTACCAAAGTGGAGGTGCTCATAGCACCAGTAGCATCCCAGAGGCCTTTGGCAGAGGTTTATAGATGTCAACTTTTGTGTTTCCTTGGTGAATGAGTCGCTGTGGCTGTGCTTAAATTCTTAAAATGCCTTTTAAAGACTCACAAGAGCATTTTCCCCCTGTTTGTGTGGCTACTTTCAAACACTAACTTCAGGTACATCCAGGCCTTTGCAAATTGATATGAGCTCTTCTCTGCTGGGTAGAAGTCATGTTTGACCCAGAAGCTGTTTAGCCGTGTTAGCAAAGTCCAAAACATGGTCTAATCTCTCTGGCAGGTTTTAAAAGCTTAAGCTCAGATTTTTTTGGGTGGCTTTCCATTATAAGAGTGGGTTCTTGTGCAGATGGATCAAAATAGAGGGAGACTGAGCTTGCAGTTACTTGCAAAGTCAGGCTGACTTTATCCTATGAATTTGCAGTGTAACAACAAACCTAAATAGCATGCCAGATCTTGACTCCATTTTTCATTGCTTCTCCTGTTCTGGGGGAGCTGCTACCTTGTCAAAATATGATGTGTGCAGAAGAAAATAAAATACCAAAAAGAAAATCAAGGAACAAATGAGGTATTCTCATCATACTGAATTTTGTGGTGAAAGATGGAGCTGTTCTCTGGGACACCATATACTAGAGATCATGGCACAGTGTGTAAATTTAAGCTTTTTCACTGCCAGTTTTGTTGTGTTAATGTTTGGGTGCTCTGCTGAGTTGGCACTGCCGGATGCAGGTTGTTCCTTATCCATTACTGGCAGGAAATGTTGCACCAGAAGGGTGGATACAGTCACCCTGGCTGCTGGGGCACTTGCAATAGGAGATAATTTCCTGAATGGCATGAGACAGCATGGTTTGCATATCATGTAAAAAGCCCATCTCTTGTGGCATTTTCCTCTGATTGCTGAGTCCACTGCAGAAGAGTAAAAACATATGACACTTAAAAATAGGATATATCCTCAACCATTGCAAACGCCATCTGTTCTCAGAGAAACAACTGGTAGAAAAAAATAACCTTGGGTTGAAACCTTGCATGAAGTTGCCATTTAAGATAAGTGGGGTTGGCTTTGTTATTTTTATTTTTTTGGAGGTGTGGAGAAGGGCTGTTTGATGGCAACTGAAAGAAAAGAGATATGTGGAACTGGAGTGTGCGTGTTACAGACGTGCAGAGAAGTCGTGTCTTGAAGACCTGTTAAAAGTGTGGGACCAAGCATCACAGTGACACTGGAAGGAATCCATGCACCATTTAAAATCAGTTCATGCAGGTGACTGCAGCAAGGTATCTGCCCACCACTAGAAGGTAGTTTCTAGAGAAAATGTCTACATTCCTAGCCATAAACAGATAAGACCTAATTTTCCAATTGGACACAGTTCTCTGGTGAATGGTATGGCTTCCTCACCCATTCGGAGTCCATCCAGACTGGTAGTGAGGAGTGAATCAGCAGCTTAGGGAATGCTGAATTCATCCCTGTATGCTGCTCCCTCAAAGCACACCCACAGCCATTGCTTCTGGTAACAGGAGTGAAGTTTCTGAGCTTTGGCCATTCCCAGGAGCCAGCACTGCTTCTTCTGGCCCTGTCAGGGTGTGATTAAATTACTGAAGAGAATTTTGTTTTCACATCGTGGCAATTTGCTGTTACCCATGGACCATCGGTAGCTAGTCATACCACCTGCCCCAAGTCTGATGAAAAATCCTGAAAGCCCATTAGTGGACTTGGTCACTTGTACTGTTTTGGATACCCTTCTGAGAAGTCAGGTGGGATACCTTTAGCATCTACCTGTAATTTCCTTTGGTGCTGAAACTGAAGGCAAACAGGAGCGACTCACCTCCTTTACATGGGCTGATGGGTTCAGAACATCTGTGGGCTACATGCAGCTGCAGTAGCACATCAAATCAGCAGGCCTCAGCAGCAATATAAAGCCTGTGGCTTGATAGTCTTGTATGGATCAGAAATTTGAAAATGGGATGACTGCATTTCAATGCTTTTGCCCCTGCTCTGTACTAATGTGAAGAGCAGCTGACTTGTGCTTAAGACACATGCCAAGAAACTGTGCATGAGGTAAAGGGAGCACTGCATGGTGTTTGCTCAAATGGAATAGTCATGTTCCAAGGCAGTGTCCTAATCCTGTCAACCTCACTGTTTTTATGAGTTCCAAGTAGGACAAAATGGTGAGGTAAGAAAAGGGCATTTTAATTAATAGGTTTGATAGTGATATTTCTGAATAATTTCTTTTTTTGCATCTCACAGTACAGGAATAGCTGCAGTGATGTAATGTTGCTATTTAGAATTGTTTTCAAAGTGTGTTTTGAGTTTGGTGTCTGCAGTATTGAAAATTTTGCTTTGGAAATGAGTGCAGCTAAGGTAAAGGCTGTGTGCATGCATTTTCAGGCTCTGTCTCTCTGAATTTGGACTGCCATGCTTCTGATCCTCTTATCTTCAGTCTGAACATCAGAAGATTTGAAGGGTACTAGCTTGTGCTCAGCTTTTGTGACAAGCAGATGAAGGACAAGATAAATCTACTGAAGACATTCTCTGCTTTGCAGGGGAATAAGGCAATAACCTGCTTGCCAGTGTTTGGTCCTAGTAGACCTAACTCTTGAGATAAAGACCTTTTGGTACTTAACCCAGAGAATGAGTAATTCTTTTGTGATGTGCTGCCACAGCACATTTCTGTGTTCTGGCCTTAACTGTGCAGTAGCAAAACCTGCCTGCATTGCCCCACAATACAGCAAAAAACCACTGTGACCTTAAGGGTAAAACTCCATAGAAACATGAGGACTGATGTGGCTGGCATAGTTCACAGTGGTGGAAGAGCAAGCTTCTGATTTCATAAGTGAGAAGACAAAAACCTCAGTTTTGCAAGAACTCTTTTTTTTTTTGTGTCAAACTCTTTCATACAGGAACAGTGTGACTAATTTACCAGTCCACAGACAGGGCAATAACACCAAGCCCTGTTTGAAAGTATGCTGTTCTTGCAGCACAACTCATACTTCTAGATTTGAGCCTTGCATGTGGGTCAACTAGAGTTAACATTTTAATACTCTAGCAACATTTCAAACACACTCTGCTTTTGTCTACCAGCTTTTCCATTTCTTGTCACTGATGATCTTGATCTTCCATGGTGGAAGTTCGATATCTGAAGTTGAAATAAAATCTTCTGTACTCTGAAATGTTAGATCAGCCTTATTATTATTAATTTTTTTCCAGCTGTCAGGCTTAATGCATTTTTAAAGCATCCTCCTACTTTAAGACAGAGTTGTGAAAAGTGAATATGTAACAGTGCATATATATTTACTGTACATGTATTTGTTTGTGGGAGACCAGGGCTGAAAACTAAATTCTGTTACTCCCAAATCTGATGCAAGTTCACCTCTTCTCACAGCTTTAGATCTACCTGTGAAGTTTGTAGAATTGTGCATCTTTTTAATGGGCTAAATGAAAACTCTGGTTTGGGTCAATACTAACTTTTGTTCTAAAATGTACGAGTTGGCTTGTAGTACATTCCCACCATGGGCTCCTGTGTCTGCATCCTGTCATATTCTCTTCTGTGACTTCCAACTCATGTTGGCTGTTCTGCCTGATATTTAAACAAGTTCATTAGATATGGCCATATTTTAAAAATATAAACCACATTTTTCAGGCTATGGACCAACATGTTAAAAACCATCTGTGATATCAATTGCTCAACTTATGCTCTCTGAAGAGCCTGCTTTACTTAAGGCGAATGCTCTGCACTTGCAGAAAAATAAAGATGGTCATTAAGTACCTCAACTCACTTTTGAATATTTCAGCTAAGACTCTAACGTTACAGCTTTTATTGTATCTAAACCTCTGGGTTCTTTAGTAAATGTGGTGAGGTTAAGTGCTTCTGTCATTCATCCCAGCTATTTGTGAGCCCAGATGCGGAGTTAGGTAACTCACTTCAAACACATGACTTTGAAAATAGGTGATGAGAGTGGCGAGTGAAAACTAAATGAAACTTCATGGCCTGAGGCTTAGGCAAAATGCTCCTTTGGCTGTTCAGGTTAATGTCATTGCCAGGGAAGACTTCTTTTTCCTGAAGCATTTATTCCAGATGTGTTTCTTTAGCCTTCTGCTCTGCTTGGCTGACTGTTTGTAGTCTATCCTTGCTCTTCTGCACATAAATAAGTTGAATTGCTAGATATAGGATTAGGAATTATCTTGGGCTATTGAAATGGTCTCTAAAGAAGGTAAAAATACTTCTGAGAAAAAAGAAATAATTCCAGGTTGGATTTTTTAAGCCACATTGGTATGGCTATGCTGAGGATTACCTAGAAGTATAGCTGTGTAAAATGCAGCAAAGCTGACATGAAAGTGAAAGGGAAAATGAATGTCACACAAAAACTCTGTGTTTACAAAGTCACCTTCTGCACTGCAGGGACACTTTAAAGAGGAACATTAAGGGTGATAAACCTTAGCTGTACAGCTCTTCTGAATTTTAGTTCTTTTAAACATATTTGATGTTTGGTACCTTGTGCCATACGAGAACAACAAAGGACTCCCCAAAACAGCAACACAAAATGCTGCCAGCTTGAGGTAAAAATTCTCAAAGACTTTCTCATTTCTTGCTCATTATGTTCTGTTCCTGCCCTCAGCCACTGAAGTGGTGGGAATCTTGATTTTACCATTGAAGCAGATGGGCTTTCTGCAAGTCACTGAGGATTTCTACTCTGTTATTTAGTTCAGAGTAAATAGAACCCTACCTTCAATTTCTTCAGTTGTGTCTTTTGTTCCTCTCCCTGCCACCCCCCTCCCCCCCCAATAAGAATTTGAGCACTTCAGACTTCTTCAAGGATTCCTGGTTGGAGAGAAGCAATCGCAGCAACAAACCAAATCAAAATACTTTTAACAAGTCTGCAGACCATGTAGAAACCCAGTGTATATCTTCTGCATGTGTGCAGTCCCACTGCAGAGCCCCAGCTCACAGTTCTGCCTCTTGGAAGTGACAGACTCACTATATATGCCCCATCCTTCTGCCTGGGGAAGCTTTACCCAAGCTTCTGAGTACATAGCTTTGAACAGCCACCATCACCTAGTATAAATTTGTTTTCTCATTTTTTAACTGCTACAGTAAAAATGAATGTTTCACCACAGGTCAGGAACCAAGTCTGACCTTAAAAAGCTATAGACTCAGTTCTTATTGGTACTCAGACCCTTTTTCATGCCCTTCTTGTGCCATCAGCCACAGAAAAGTTCCTTTGCCATTGCAAGAATGCTACAATGGGTTTTGACATGCATAAGAATCAGGAACCAAGTATCTCCAAGTGCTGAATGATTTATAAACATATATTTAGTTAAAGGATAGATGACCACAGCATTCCCTGTTTTTTTAATGCATTTTTTGCAGTCAGAGAGTAAACTGTAGAATGAAGCAGAGTGTCTGGGGGCACACACCTATATAAATTAGGGCTGGCAGCCTCACCTTCTCTGCCCACACTCTGGGATTTACGCAAACTCCCCCCAGCTCCAAATCCAGCCAACATGGAGCATGGACAGTGTAAAGTTTGAGTCTGTGCCAGCCTGTGTACATGTACCCTTCAACTTTTCCCTGTCACCCTTGTGGCTTTGGTGTCTTCTGCAAAGCTGCTGTCAGCCACGCAGAGTGACCCATTCTTCCATTAAAGATTTTAGATGTCCTGAATATGTTTTCTTTTTTCTTCTGTTGTTAGTTGTGGCTTCTTGCAATTCTGGAAATCCCAGTATCATCTTCATGCAAGACAATTTTGACCATCACAGTTTGGGTAAAACATGTTGAATCACACTGTACAAACTGTATCATGCATGCACTTGGCAGTGAGCACTTGGCAGTGCACTTGCACTGAGCACTGCTTCCACCAGTTTCTTCCTCAGGAGACCAGCTTATCACCTTGGTCAAACAAGACCCCAGGCTCACTCTGTACTTCTAGTTTTTCCTAGAAATACCTGTTTTCATGTCTCATTACTCTGGGGTCAGAATTCTCTGACTAGTTGTTGGCATCTTGTCATAGGAGAGATCCACGTTTTTTGGCTCAGTTGGGGACTGGGAAGGTCCCCACATTTCAATTTTGTATGGCTGATGTGTATTTTTGTAGATAGATCAGTTGAAAATGTTCATAAAACTTCCCCATTTCAGTTCTTACTTGTGACATTTATTTCTGGGGTTTTTTTTGTTTGTTTGTTTGGGGGTTTTTTATTTTGTTTTTATTTGCTTGTTTGTTTGGATCACCTTAAAATTTTCTTTTCCTACTGGGTTCCCAGTTCACTACATGAGTGTGTCAGCATCCATAATGAAATACAGAAACCTCATTAAAACACTTTTCCTCTTATAGTAGTTGGGAATGTCAAATTCTGATGGTATAATTGGTGGCGGACTTAGCAAGATAGCAAAGTTTCTTCACAACAGAGGTCTGCTGCTGTGCCAGGCTGATTAGCTCTCCCATTTTATGACTGTGTGGTCATAGCTGACATTAAAAAGATGACTGTGTGGTCATAGCAGAAATTAAGATGTTAAAGTAAATTATTTTTCTTCACTTCACTGGAGTGTGTGGCTGAGTTAATCAACAGCATGGAGTTGCTGCATGACACACAGAAGACACATTGTCACCTTTCACAGCAGCGACACTGTAGAGGCACAGAACTTTATTGCTGAGAACACTCTCAAATTTGTTGCCATTATCACACTAGCTGATCATGTAAAGATGGTCTGAATTGTGAGGTAATATTCTGCTTACTTAGAGAAATATCTGAACACAAACTCCCCTTGTATCTGTTAATGAAGTTGCCCAAGGTTCCCAGAAGCCAATGGGAATCTGAAAGTTACCATACTGAACAGAAGAAAAAAATGTAGTCCTAGGACTCAACTCCTGTTTAGCTATGCTTTACTTAAGCAGCTATTTCTGTTCTTACTTTTAGGGTATGCTAGTAAAGCAGATTCTGGATTAAGATCATAATTTCTTTTTCCTAGCTAGAAAATAATGTCCTTTTCAATGAGCCCCCTTTCTTTCCATCCTGTAGTCTACAGTCTCAGATGGCAATAATGATTTTAATATTTCTGGCTGAGAAATGTAGTCATTAATATTCTCATGCAGAACTCACAGCAGTGACTGTAAATTGCATGGTACTCTGGAAACACAGCGGGAAGCGTTTCCTTCCTTGGACAGTTTATTACAGGGCCTTCATCCTGTGGCATATTACCCATATTTAATTTGCATGTTTAGTTATATTATTGTGCCAAGTAACAGCCTTCTCCTGGCTGGTGAGATTGTGACAGCGAGCTATCCCTCATGGTCTGTGGCTTGCCCCATGTGAGAGCAGCAAGATAACAAGTCAGGGCTGAAATTTTCAAATTTCTCCTAGGGTTTTGCCTACTGGTTTAAATAGGACTTATGAGGATTAACTCTTCCTCGGCCTTGAAAAGATCTACCCTATTGTCTTTACTGAGAACAATATAAAAGGTTTCAAGAAGTTCCTTTGCTTTATCTGTGGCCAGTAATTTGGGTGTGAGATGTTATCACTGGCAGTATGGGATTTTTTTATAAATAATCATAAAATCAGATTAAACACTTAGTGGACATCAAAGAAGGAACCCTGTCTGAACTTCCTGGGTTCATTCTGAGGGGAATACATTTAGCTGGGATGACTGCTTTACTGGGGACCATTCTAGGGATTGTTTCAACTAACAGTGGCAAAGAACAATGACTGTTGCTTAATCAGAACAAAATAAGACACATTTGCCTAATGAAGATATATTCAGCTGGAGCCAAGTCATTAAGTGGTGCTTAAATTCATATTACAGTCTAAACTTTTGGAAGTTTCCAAATAAGTGTTAAAAGAAGATGTAAATCAACAAATGTAATTTCGAATTGGGCTGGGGATTTTTCTGTGTTGTATTTTTACATCTCTTAAAAACTACTTAGACCAAGGTTTTTAATAGCTTTTCTTTTTTACAGCTGTTAAAATACAACAATTTACTGTTCATCAAGGTGCCTCAGTTCAGAGGATTTTAGTGCATTGTTATTAGCATGTAAAAGTACAATTTTTTCGTGTGCCCCAAGTTCAGGGTTTTCCTCTATGGACAGTTTTTCCGCACATGCTTGCAAAAGCTGTGACACAGGAGTGTGTCCTGATGTCAGTCACCTGGTGGAGCAGCAGGTGGAGGAGGTGATATTTGCAGGTGCTGACCCATGCTCAGCTTGTGGTTTCAGAAACAGTACACAGCCTTTTGCTAGCACAGCACTCATCTCTGAGGTGAGTGGGGAGGGACTTCCATGCACATGGAGATAAAGGCACGAGAGTGCTGGGTTGGAGGGGAAAATCCCTCAGAGAAACTGAGGAGTTGGTGGAGTTGCTACAGGAGTGGGGGAGTGGGATTTTCACCTCTTTTCTTCTGTATTTTCAAGACCCCATCAACATGCCATCTGCATGGGGACAGGGAGGAGTCCTGAATGATAAAAGTTGCTCAGCATTAGTGTGATTCAGACCTGAACATTGCCTATGGAAAACTACATCTTCCTACCAATAAACCAGCTGCTGTCTATAGGCTTTGAGGTAAAGAAAAACCCAGAAGCTGTGTGTGTACTGGCATAGGTAAGAGAAGGGCTGATGGCAGATCACATTTTGTGTGATAAAATGAGATCAAAGACATATTAGTGCAAAAGGTCTGACATTGAACAGACCTGTAGTGTCTGTCAAGTGGGATGTTAAGGTGTCAGGTAAGTTTTGGCCACAAATATTTTCTCTCTGGTAGTTTGGATCAGATGCATTGTTTTAATCACTAATGGGAACTGGAAAATGTTGCTATGGGAGTAATATATATACTTATAGGAAATGACCCTGAGACTTTGTTACCTTAGATCAACAGCTTTATTTTAAAGTCACACAAGTGCACTCTGTGCTACCCTGAAACATCAGTCTCATTTGGTCAAACTTCCTGAAGTAGTTAACCTTTTTTTTGCATTCAGAAGGTATTTGGTTTGGTTTTACAAAGAAAAAGTTGATAGTTTTGACAGATGTGTAGGCTTGTTACATCCCTACTTGTGTGCTGGTGAAGGTTTGAAAGCACTTACACCACTCATCTTTCACATAGGCCTGAGATAAGGGAAGATTTCCATCAATCATCTTCCTGGCTCTCAGATCTGAGGTCAATAATGTTCCTACTCTCTTACTGTGAAATGATGCTATAAAGCCATTGCAGCTATGAGTCTATAAATGAGTAGGCTGAGGTCCATGCTTCGCTGATTTTCTCCCCAGCAGCCTAGGGCTGATTTTCCCTTTGGTCTGGGAGGATGCACACTGGGTGATTTTCCCAGCCTTGCTGCAGTGTGGTGTCTCAGCTGGCAGAGCAACATGTTGTCACGGGGCAGCAAGCCAGGTCTGAGAGTATCCATGTGCACCTTTCTTCCCTGCCCGTGCATTTATTTTTGCAGGCAGACAAACTGTGTCCAAATTGCTGCACAATGGGTGGACGTGGGGGCTCTCTGGAGGCCATGGAGGAAAGTGAGCATGGCTCTGGCTGTATGCTAAAAAGTCAGACTTCTCAGAGCATCATGATTTACAGCTGAGGCTAGTAAATGGATGAGACCTGGGGACCAGGTCTGTGGAAAGGGATCTGGGAGTCCTGGTGGACAAACAGCTCGATCTGAGTGAGCAGTGTGCTGCTGCTGCTGCAGCAAAGAAAGCCAGCAGGATGCTGTGCTGCATCAACAAGGGCATCCCAGCAGAGATGGAGCAGTCATTGTCCCTCTCTAATTGGCACTTCTCAGGCTGCAACTGGAACACTGTGCTCAGGTTTGGTCCCACAATGCAAAAAGGTGTGGACAGGCTGGGGAGGGTCCAGAGAAGGGCAGCAAAGAAGATCAAAGACCTGGGCAGGCTGACATGTGAGGAAAGGCTAACAGAGAAATGGATTTCTTCAGCCTTGAGAAAAGAGGCTTAGGGAGACCTCATCACCATGGCCTAATATTTCAAGTGTGGCCACAAAGAAGATGGATATTCCCATTTTCAAGAAGTCACGTGGAAAACACAAGGGGTACAAATTATTCTCAGGAGGATTCCAACCGGACAAAAGAGGGAAATTTTTCACGAGAGCAAACAGCCCTTGGAATTATCTTTCACAGGATTATCATTCCCCAGTATTGGCCACCTCTAAGACTCAACTGGAAAGTGTGCTGGGCTGTCTTGTCTAGACCATGTTTTTGCTGAAATAGGTTGATATTCTATGATTCTATATAATAAATTACTTTCACCACTGCTGCTCCAGCTACCCTGTGAACAAGCAGTGCCTGGTGTCCTGAATTACTTTTTTTTCCCACCTTGTAGTCTCCTTGCTGTCCTGACTTCTGCTAATATCAAGAACAATGGGCAGAGCAGAGGTCAGTCTCTCAGCTAGTTGTGTTTTAATGCAGCACGCAGAGAGGATTTTATCTGTTGGAATACCTTAAATGCATCTTAGGCAGGCTCCCTGAAATCCAGAAATTCATCTTGCTTAAGACATGTGGAATGTAGCACCTAGCTTAAATGGAGACTTCTCTTTCTCCTCAGCTGGGAACCTCTTTAAAATCTCAGCACACCCACACGCTGAAGGTCGGGCTCATTTGATGTGTACCCAAGCTCTCCCTAGGTGGTACAACACATTGCTGCCTCTGCACAGCTTTCCTTTTAATCTGCTGTGCTGGGGTTTTCAGCAGTGAGACTATTGCAGTCTCTCTGCAATACAGTCTCTCTGTAAAGAAACACTTTACACTATTTTTGCAAGTAAAAGGGTGAATTAGAAAAAAAAAAAAAGCATACTGCCTGTCTTTCTAAACAAACACGTGGTTTGGGTTTTGATGTGAATCTGTAGTTTTGCTGAGTTTTTTGTTGATATGCTAGATGTATGAAGAGACGTATTTTCTTTTATGGAACATATACTGTCTTCTAATTCTCTCTATTATGGTAAACCTCAAGTCAAGCCCTGTTCAAATTCCTATTTTGGCTGCCCAGCCTTCTTTCCCAAAATGGTACAATGCTGAGTGGAGGCAAATTATTTTATAGCTGTCATAATGGAGGGCACTATTAGTTCAGTAATAATGTGAGGATTCCTAATTAGTGGAGCCAATACTTTCAGGGCTCAATTTCAGCCTCATTCCTGGGTTAGACTGAAGTTCAGCCAGCAACTTAAAAGGCTTAAGAAGAGCCTATTAAAATGAAGCCTAAGTGACAGGGGTCATAAAAAGAGGGATTTCAGTTCTTCGTTGTATCAGGGTCTCCTTTTGTTTCTAGGTCTCCTTTGGTTCACACCAGTCACAGACCCAGGTCTTATTCTTAAGATGTAAAATTACTAAGAGTCAGATATAAATTTCCTCAGTCTGAAACTCTTGAAACCTGAGGCGTGTGTTAGGTATTCCAAGGTCTTTGCTTTAACCTTACACAAGAAACTGATTGTATTTGAGGCATATCTGTAATTAAACTGATTGACTATTTAAATATGTTATGGCTGGATAAAAATCATGTTTTTCCTTCCAGTGATACTTTTCAGTTCACTTGCAATAGTGATACTTCTCATGCTGGCAAAGGAGAAAACAACATCCCTTATGCTCTCCAGGTAAAGAATGGCTTGTTGGACTAAAGTACTCATGAGGGAGACACATGATAAAATTCCTGTTCTGCTGTTCTCTTGTGTCCTGGATGAGATCTTAGAAAATCATTGAATAACAGCTGCTCTAGTAGTCAAGAAGTCTTATGTGAGAAACCAGGATGATGATTTTTTTTTTTCTAGAATAGGCATTTTTCTCTGAAATAGTTTTTGTTGACCAGTTTGGTCAGCAGAATTTGTGATCAAAAACTTCTTGGTAATCTCTAATGTGAATAGCATGTGTAAAGAGTCCTGTCCATTACTGGAATACAAGGTACAGTTCCAAGGGATGAGAGATGCAAAGATGGATTGCCATGCTTTTGAAAGGAGTTAGAAGCAATGACTCTTTACTTACTTCAAAGCATACCTTCATAATCCTAGGATTTTCTCACTGCTGAAGCAAAACAATTACTGTGCTTCTCAAATTCTTCTTCCAGGATGGCAGTGTATCTCCAAGTAATGCAAACCATGGAGGTGTGGGTGCACCTTCAAGTAGTACCATGCTGCATCACCCCATGGAATAGCCATGATTCACCAAGTTTCAAATATTTTAAAGATTTTGGTGTCATTGAAGATGAGAGTTATAGATCATTTTGAGAGCAGCCAATTTAAAGTAGAGATATTTTCTCTGAGAAGACAAATTTAAAAACGCATTTATTTCAGTTTTTCAATTTTACATCAGAAATGTCTGAGCACATCCCATTCAATTTCCACTTCTTGTATCAAGTATTATTTTTCCAGAAAGTTGTAACTGGGTTAGGAACTACCACTAGGTCAATTCTTAGTTTGATAATAACAGCCTGAAATCCCAATGCTGACCACAGAAGTGCTTCTTCAAACATCTCTTTTGAACAGTGCTGGCTGTAATGGCAATAACAATCCTACTTGGAGGTCCACATGAGGAAAATATGTTTATGTAATAAGTCAAATTGGAGTTCTCGTTCACATATCTCTTGTAAATACACATTAGAGCAATAGTCACTGGGAAAATTTATTGTTGTGATCTGTTAGTAAGAGACTACAGATTATTCATACAAATGGTGCTAGTTAAGGCCAGCTTTGCAGGGCTAGGTCTCTGGCTGACCAAGTGACACTGTATTAATGGAAATTGCATCTCTTGGACTGTTACTGAAGAGAATATCAGGCTTCAAAGACAAGGCAAAAAATTCAACCATCACAATGTGCAAGAATGAATTGCTTAATATTAGAATGTTCCACAGCTGGAGAACAATTAGTGTGATGGTTTGCTGGAATACAGTAAAAAAAAAAAGTCACCTTGACCTTTGCCAACCTCTTCTGATCAACAGTCATTTTTATAAAATTTCAGACAGGCGGAAAAGTTGTTTGACTCTAAAAGCTGAAAGAAAACATGTGGGTGTTTGAAATGAGGTGGCTTAGATTTTCTGGAATTATTTGGAAACACTCATGTCCAAAGTGTTAATTTTTAAGCAGCATTTGTCAGGTGTCCTTGGGCAGCACCCTATTACAGGCTCAATAAATGTATTAGTGGTGGTGTTGTGCCCCCCCAGAACAAAGGCACCTTTGCACTCTTCAAATCCCTTTTGAATGGTGACTGTGCAGCACTAACCACAGCTGCAGCCAAACCACAGCAGGCTTCATACCTTAATACCACAAGATTCAAAAGGTGCATTGGTCCTTTTTCAGAAGCCACTCTACTTACAAGAGCAGATGCAAACCTTATCTTAAAGGTTGAGCTCAGCCAGGTCATGTGTGAGAGCTGCTGGAGCTAGCACAGGGAAAAACTCTCATACCTTCTCACATCCTTCCCCTTAACCTCTCACAATACCTGGCTTCTGACCAGCTAGCTCTCCTGGTGGCTCTGTTTTCTTAACTTCTACTCTTCCAGTTTTGGCACATTCCAGGCATTATCCTAAAACGCTTTTCTTAATATAGTATGTCACTCTTTTCCCTCGTGTCAATCCATAGTCTCAGCTCTGAAGTGCCACAGTCAGAGCCCTCTTAACCTCTCTGCTGCAGCTGAAGCTGAGCAGTGTGTGTGCCATAGCCTTTGATATTCTTGCTTATACAGGGTAGAACTTCTGCTTGGCATAGCCCACCTTACATTAAAGAGCCATTTTCAGTAATGGTCTGCACTGGGAATCTTACAAGGAATTTTTAAAAAGCATTTGACAGGGTGAAGTGAAAATATTCCGTGCTCTTTCACACAACATTTTGGATTATAAGTTTTGTCCTTTCTATATCTTTGGGTATTTGTATGCAGAATCAGGTAAAAAATTGTCTCTCTCTTTAAAAAATAATAATAAAAAATTAATTGAAAAACTCTTTTAAATCAAATTTTCCCTTGGCATTTTTTTTCCCCTGATTACTCCTCTTTATACATACATATATGTTTGAAAATGAGAAATAGAAAAATAACCTTTTTTTTCAATTTGAAGGAATGATGTCCATTTAAAGGATCTTAATTAAAATAGGAACTGTTAAAAAGGACTATTTCATTTTATTAATTCAAGTTCTGCTTGTGAGAATGCAAAAGGAAATATTTTTTATAAACTTGTGATTTTTGTAAAAGCTTGTTTTCACTAGTTCTAAAGAACTGAGTAGCACTAATTTGGCAATATTTCTGGGAAACTGAACAGTTGAAAGAATAAAAATGGCTTTATGTTATCTTTGGGTTTTACTGTTACTTTGCTTAGAGATACAAAATTCAGCTGCCTTCAGAAGGTTTCACAATCATTATAAATTGCCCAAATCTTATTGTATTAAGTATTTATTTTGAAAAAAAAATTACTTATTATCCCAAACTTATCCATATAGTACCTTATCTTATAGTATCTTATTAGAAAACAAAGCAAAATAGAAATCCAAACCCCACGTTTCTTAGGAACTGAAATATCAGTTCCACAGGGGATTCCATTATTTCTAATACATTTGTCTGAATTTCAAAAGAGAAGCCAAATATTACTTATTTATTGAAAAAACAAAAATTGCTTTTCAAGTAAAGGGAATAGAAGTGCTTAGGTATGATAGTGTCAAATGCTCTTGTTTTTTCAATGCTTTTATTCTTTCTGTATGCATTTACTTCAAAATTATAGCAAGATATCAATAACACTAGATGTATGATAATGGAATGTCCTGAATTAGGCTCTTTAAAATGAAAACTGTCTGCCCACTTCCCCAGTGCACTTGTCTCCAGGATGAGGTCTATCAAAACAGCCTGGTTTGGGACTAGGAAAAATCTGTGGCTTGTAACAGAGTGGCCTTCAGATAGCCACAGCCCTGGAGATCAGTAGGGAATTCATGACATACACGTGGACTCATAGCATAGTATTTAAATTACACGTTCATCCTGAAGTGAAAGAGAGACTTTCCAGTAGTGTGCTAAAGAAATACTCCCACTATTTCTGCCGTAGAGTAC
This sequence comes from Rhabdornis inornatus, assembly GCA_013397075.1. Taxonomy (NCBI): domain Eukaryota; kingdom Metazoa; phylum Chordata; class Aves; order Passeriformes; family Rhabdornithidae; genus Rhabdornis; species Rhabdornis inornatus. The sequence goes on from VWZS01005593.1 coordinate 905,120, forward strand.
CTGTGAATCAGCACTTTCTTATTTCTGTGTGTCTTTTGAAATTTCTCTGCACAGAACATCCTGCAGTTGGAAAATCACAGGTGTGTCTGCAACCCTCCAGAGGAGACAGAGTGATTCAAAGGCCCTCAGACTGTGATGGAAAACAGAGAACCAGACTTCAGGTGTAAACTGGAGAGAACTTTGCTGCCAGCGAGACATCCTTTGAGGTGGCTGCAGCTCAAAAGGGTTGAAATGAGAAGAGCCAGATTTTGACTAGAAGCTGAGAAAAAGACCAGCTCAGGTCAGTTAACCTACCACGTTGCATGTGGGGGATCTATGATCAGGCACTGTCTCTGCCTGCTCTGAAATAGTGTAATTTCAAAAAAAAAGACTCAAGGGATACAGTCTTCAAAGGTGTCCTTGCCTGAATGGCAGCTGCTAGGGCTTGCTGCCTTAGGCACCTCTGATGGAGGACTCAGGAAAGTACCCCAGCAAAATGCTGCAACTGGTGGGAGAAATACTCATGTAACAAATTGTAGCATTCAGGGAGGGAGTCCTTGTGGACTGTAGAAAAAGCATAGAGAGGAAGACCAAGCTGTTCAAAGGTTCGAAAGCAGCAGCTGAATAGACTTGGACTTCTCATCCTGTCAGTGATGGAGTGCCACAAGAGACATAAAATCATGGATCTAAGCTGCTTGGTGACTTGAAGGTGACTTCCAGTTTTGTTATTCTTAGTTGATAGTTACCCAAAAACCTGAGGAAAGCTCCTGTACTTTACACATCTCTTTCTAGACATGTCTCAGACACAGCTGAGTGTACTTATTTTGCAGACATTTATAAAATCATGTGAGGAGGAGATGCAGGAAGCAGACTTATGCAAAACTAAATGTATAATGGAGCTTGGAATAACAACCATTCAAAAGGGTGAACTGAAATAATGGCCAATGCATTCATCATCACCTCTCCATTCAGTTCTAATGTGGAGATATTCCAGTACTCTGCTGATAATAAAAATAAGCAGAGAGAAGTGTAGCTATTGCAAGAGAAAATTAAATGTGAGTAAAGAAAAACATTTTATTTCACTTTTCGGAAATTATCCTTTCTGTTTTCTCATCATGTTCAGAAATCACATGCACTCACACCTACCTGCAATTTCCTTCCCCCAAATCCTAAATGAGAAAGCCCTCAATGGGTAATGAAGACATTGCAAAGTTTTAGCCTGACTACAAAAGATATTATCTGACATCAAAATTCTTGTTCGGCATCCCAGCAAGGACACAGTGTTGATAAATTTCTGGGTTTTTCCTCTAACCTCCCCTGACTTCTTAGAACTCTTGCATAATTGCACATTCCACAAATCTCTAACTGTACCAGAAATATTTGGTGCCCTGAGGTCAAGACTCAGTTGAGTTCTGTCATCATTGGAGCCTGCTCTCAGTTCTGGTTTTGGCAGGCTGGCTACCTGGCTTTAATGAAGGTGATCTGTGAGAACTCCAGATCTGAAGACATAAGCAGAAAATTCACAAAGCTGAAGCTAGATCATTTGAAGGCAAATCTGAACATTGTAAATATGTGCCAGTAGCTTCCTCCACAGGTTTTGGAAATTAGATAGAAATTTCCACTGAGAATTTCGGCTGCTTTGTAATGGTTACTGCTGTGGCTAACCAGGTTTGGAGTGGGTCTGCTGACTGGATTTTGTTGTTCCCTTGAGCAATAAATCTTGCGATAGAAAGAAGCAGAAAGCAGAAGGTTTCTAATGGAATTTCCACCTAGAAAATTTCATTTGAGACATGCTCATCTATGGACAACCTGATCTTTCAAAGAGCCTACTGCCTGATTCCTTCCATCATATTTGATGGCACCAAGCACTTTGTGTGGTCAGAGAGGCACAGATTTCTTCACATCAGAAGGAGAGAGCACCAGGCAAAATTTTCCTCTAGAAGCAGCCATGCTACTTACAGGCAAAATTCAGCTCTTAAAAACTAATGATCTAAATGAAGTTATTATTTCAATACTCTTGTTACTGGTCTGGTGTTAGCAAAGCAATGTCATTTCTCTGAACAAAATGGCTCAGGTCCTTCCAGAAGAAAGCACTGAGCTCTGGTCCTGACCTCTGCCTGTCCCTGACATGGCAAAAACTAGGGTTGTCATGGTGTCTCAAAAGACCTTCAGAAAAGCAGCAAGAACTCTTAAATAATTTGTAAGGAAAATGCCTTCTTGTCATAAATTTTCCCTTAGCCCATATAGAACAAGATCTATCTGTCTGACAAATAGGTAACTTCTAGTTTAAGAGTTAAAGGCAGTCTCATATTGATTAAACTTCTTTTAAAAATAAAGAAATTTATGTTTCCAGTGCAGAGATAGAGAAGGTGTGCTGCTTATGAGACACATTTGGCCCAACTCCCACCCTTGGAGCATCATGATCAGATCTGGAAAATGCATACTGACTTTTCTCTTCTGGGACTACTGGACCACATCATGCAGAAATGGCAACAGCTGGAAATACATTTGATTTTCATCAAGTATATTTGAATGATCTTGCTTACCTTGGAAACAGTATAGATGATCCTTGTCTATCCTTCCAAAAGTTTCTCCTTCTGTGGTTTCATGGTTCCTTTATTGCAAATTCACCTGGGCCAAGTTCTTACTCATCTTTCTTCTGGGTGAAAAAAAGGTCACAGAATGCCTCTGACCACTTGTATAAGTGAATGCTCAGGAAAAATGTAAGCCAAAATATTTGATCTACTTTAAGAGCTATAGAAAACTGCATCTCTCAGTTGTCCCGTGCCTGTGCTACCACTGATTTCTCTAAACTGCAAGTGTCGAGGGTTTTTTTTCATTTTTGCTGTTTAAACTCTGCCATCCTTCCCTGAATTCCTTCATGGGCTGAGTAGCAAGTTGAAAGTTCTCCCATTCAATACCCTTTTTACTTCAAAACTGTTGACATTGCTGACCTTGTGTCTCACTAAATACTCCACAGCATTTCCATCATCTTTTGGATACTGTATTTGTAGGTCTCTCCTAGGCATTGCAGTCCTATTGAAGGGCCAGCTGTGTGAGAAGCCACTGAAGAGTGTCTCTCCATGTCCTCATAACTCTTGAGTACTCTATTTTTTCCTCCATTGCTCCAACTAAGGTATGTGACAGCTGGGTTTTTTTCACATGCGCAGAACGGACTTGTGAAATAAGTGGTATCCATAAGGTTAAGAAAGTGTCTGTCTGTCTTTGGGTGCTCTACTCAGAGCTCCCTGAGCTCTTCAGGCACCCTGAGCACCATCACATGGGTGTTTTTTGGGAGAGTTCTTGGAAGAGAAACCCGCATGTGGCTGCTGAGTGTTAGTGACCAGCCTTGCATTTTTATGTAGTCCTTGTGGGAAAAGTATTGATGCTGGAGTACTTTTGTGGTTGTGTGTGCATGCAAACAGGCTCAGTCACTCAGGGACTGCATGGGCTGTGCTTGGGGTAGGTTCATACAAATTATTTGGGCTGTGCCACTTGTACTGCTTACAAGCTTAGTTGATCTTGCTAGAGCAGAACTCAGTAGAAGTCATTGAGAACTATTTTAGACAGATTTGGAAAACATGTTGGGACTGTTTTCATTTGCTCATGAAGACAAATGCTTTAGTTAGAAGTTCTTAGAATTAGAAAACTTAGAATTATAAAGCAACCCCAAAACCCCAGAAAAATTTAAAAACCTCATGACACTAAATGGAAGCCTCAGGACTTCCCAGGGCTTTGACTAAGTTCTTTCTTCTTAGAAAAGCTGAGTATTCCCCATAGCCTTTGTCTGAGAGTTCTTATTTCAATGCTTGCAGGATCGGAGATGAAGAAACTATGAAAAAGCCATGACTCCTGGGTTGTAGGGTAGGCAACTCACTCAGAGGAACAAGAAGAGGTTGATTTATGGCCTGCTGCTAGCTGGAGTTACCCATAGAATTGGGATGTGTTATCCTGTAAATCGCAGAGAGACAGATGACTAGCCAGAGCACAGGGGCAGATGAGGGAGAGATTAATTTGGTAAAATTCTCTATGATTTATTGTGTGGTGATCCCAGCCATCCCAATGGACATCACTTTCACACAGTTGCTAGGTTCCTGCAATATGCAACGAGAAAGTTCCTGCAAATCTGCAAGGGACTGTTACTGGCCATTTTCCTCTCTGATTTATAAACATTTGTCCATGAAAAGTAAGTAAAACTTTAGTTAGTGAAAAAAAAAAACCAAACAAACTTTATTAAGGCTTTTATTTGTGGCAAAATATTTTAAGAAAACATGTTTAGTACAAATGGTGTTCCATATCTCCCTGGGTTGTTTTCTTTCTTCTTTTGTGAGATGACTTTATTATCTTCCTGTGTTTTTTATCATTATAATGGTTGTGGTTGGTGTAAGGGAAGGGTCTTATGATTAATATTTTATTCTGGCAAAGATCAGATCAATACTTTGAGCTCTCTTTTTAAATTTAATTTAATTTCAGCTGCTTCATTTCCAGGGTTGGTAACTTCCTCCATAACTTTTCTGTCTACGGGTCTTTTACACTCACGTAAATTTTTCTCTCACAACTTTTGATTTAATATTGATGTTGTGACTTGGAAGGAGAGCTCATTGTAAGAGGAGGGAGCAAGATGAGGTGTCCAGACTTTGTTCACTCTGCAGCTTTTTTTTGGACTGTATCAGCTCTTGTGAATTATGTGGACTCAGCCTAGAGTCCAGCTTCTCAGGAAAGCTGTAATCTTCCTGCACCTTCTCATCATGTCCAAGAATTCTCAGGCGAGACACAAACAGGGAAACAGAGTAAGAAATTTTTGAACTCTGCTTCTCTTCCTGATTTTTATCTCCTTTTTCTGGCTTTGTCATATGAGGATCTTTCACACTGGTTGTGTGCTTTGCTGCACCTTGGTGTAGAAGGAAGATGAGGACAGCTCTCAGATGTAGGCTGCTGCTCATGTTGTGCCTTGGTCTCCTTAAAGCTCTGAAGAGTAGCTCAAATATGTCTGGGGAAAGTCTGTGGCTTCAGCCCCATGAGAACCCTTGTTGTGCAGACAAGATGATGAGAGTTTAAATAAATGAACTAAGTATGGGTAACAATTGTTACGTCATAGCTTCTGAGGATTGTAAAGGTAAAAGCAAGGCGCAGGAGTCAACAGTTCTAAAATATTTATATTTTAAAACATGAGTTTGTGTGCTGAAAGGAACTGGAACCAACATGTTTGCTGATATTTCAAATATCCGTTAAAAGATATAAACTGTACTGGACCCTGATCCTGGATTGTCACTGACTTCCCTTGAAACAAGTTTGAGCTTATGATGGAGGGATAATTTGCAAATGTATCAATTTCTTAGTTTCTCTTATTTATTTTTTTTCCTCCATGGATTGACTTTCTTTCCCACTTCTGGGAACATTAGGACCTCACTAAGAGCTGTTCCTCTTTTGAGTCTTCTAGTAAACACAGGGATTGCTGACTGGAAATTCCCTTCTCTGTCTGTCCCTCCAAGTGGATCACAGGCAGTGATCCAGTGATCCAGTAGGAAATACCTCAGTCTTCTAGGTCAAGTGGGATCCCATAATTCCCATGCACGTGGCCAGGCTCTGCCCTTTGCTTTGCTGTTGTCTTCCACAGCACATCAGTGAGGTGCACAATGTGCCTTTCTGTTGTTCACTTTATGAATGATTTTGGTAACAAACGTTTATACTAACTCAGGCTGGTGTTGGTTCATTATTTCAGCACTTTCCCTGCCAGCATGGATGGTTTGACCACACATTTCAGTGGTCTGTCATACAGACTATTTTTCATGTTTGCCCAGTGGGATGGCACTTGTTCATTCATTTGGGGGTTGTTATTATTATTTTTAAAAGTATTTTGGACGATGTTTGCCTGTGCAAATTGGCAAGGGGAATTAAAAGACCTGAAATAACTTGTAACTCTGCTATGAGGATATATCTTAGAATTAACAAATGTCCATTCTGCTAAACTTGTGAAACTAGAGAAGAGATTGAATTATTTGTGTTTAAGTAGAACTCGCTGTCAGCAATGATACACAGCCTCTGACTTGACTGTGTGTTGCTTATGTTGGACTCAGAAGGAAGGTCATAAAGGAAAAATGAGACCAGAGGTGTGGCCAGTAAAGTCTTCAAGGTTCCTGTTTCATGCCTGGTAAGAATAGGACTCCTAATAATAATAAGCAGAGAGAGAAAAATCAAGGAAAGGAGGAAAGTATGTGGGAGACTGCTAGGGAGAAGCAGACTTGAGAAAAAGTCAATTTGTTGATTTACAAGGGAGACAATCTTTTCACTGAATGAAGATACTATATAATTTTCTTTAGTAATTTTGAGGATTGGGATATGGAAATTGAGGATCAGTCTAGAGTTATCTCTTTTTATCAATGTTATTTTTTTTGTAAGAATATGCAGAGATTTCTTTCTTATAATAGGCATTCTGTATTACTTGGAAAATTATGAAGAAAGGGTTCCCTCCATACAGAAAACACTTACTTTCCTCACTCAAGGTTCACTTGGCAAGGAGAGAGAATGAACAGGTGCTGTAATGAATTCCCTATTCTGAAAAAAAAATAAGAAGGACATGGTGAAAAAAGAAAGAAATGTTCATAAATCCAGTGTGTCCTTGAGGAGAACAAGGCTTCTAAGGCTTAGAAGATAAAGCAGCAAGCTCTGAGACTCATGGGGGCAGAAATTAATGGCAAGCAGGAAAAGAATTAAAAGGCTTCAATCATTAGTAGTTTCAAAGGAACGGTTTCCTTTGTTTTCCTTGCCTTAAATGGAGGTTGATGTGGATCCTGGAGAACTAGACTTAACCTTGATGCAGAGTCTGAAAAGAAGTTTGAAAGAAACATTTGTGGCTGTTGACCCAAATGATAACCTAACACCGAGTGTGGTGTTGCACAGAACTGATGTCAGCCCCACAGAACAGTGTTGATTATGCCCTTAAGATCTTCACAGCCTCCTGGGAATAACAGAAAACACCATCCTCACCCCTCAACTTCAAAGTGATAATGGGACAGAGAGGACATCTGGGCTTCCATGGGAGTGGAGCTCTCAATCAGTCAGTCTCTGGTTTCCAGATCTCTGTGGTTCCTGCTCTGAGGTTAGCAGTGCTGAACTGTAGCCATGTGAATGTTGAGCTTGCTTGCAATTTTCCGATCTACTCTGTGTAAGGTGATGCATTCCCCCCTCTCTGGTGTACCTGAATACAGTGTGATGAACAGCCCTCTGGAGCTGTCTCTCTCCATTTACTGCAGAGAAAGCGTAAACAACTGAGCTGATACAGGCTATATCAAACTCCTGCCTATCTATGGTGAGAGGAGAACAATCTAACCAGAGCCCCGTGGAGATAGGTCTGAATATGTCAAAGAAAGCAAAAACAGAGTGAGGGCTAGAGTTGAAGGTGGGTGAGAAGAAGCCAGTGGAAATTAAGATGACAAATCCTTACTGCAGGGCCTGTAATGTAAAATATGATCTGTGGGTGTGACTGAATTAGTGGCACTTGCTGTGATACCATTGACTGCTGAAGCCTGGCTGTCCTGTAGGACACAGAGATCCAACTGATGCAAGGGGATAGCAGGGGATTATGTGAAAGGCCAGCACCCTGGTACCACTGGATGTAGTGAGCTCCAGGGTGGGTTTCTAAGAGAAAGGAGAGTTGTGGGCAAAGATGAGACAGAGGCCTGTGCTGACCAAGACGGTGAATAGGTGACAGAGTGAGGAAGTCATGGAACGAAAAGGGTCCAGCCCTCCTGAAGAAGCCTTTTTCCAGAAGGGAAATTTAGGCATGTTCAGCTGAGGGGAACAAAGTTTATGTCATATATGGCCCCAAAAGTGACTTCATGAATGAGAGAGACAAGATATCAAAGATAATTTCAGAATGATTGTGGTGTTCAGATGTGGGTCATTAGGCTGAGGACCAAAGAGATGAGCAGTCTTGGGAGACAGCAGGAGGTTTCTGGGCTGTGATCTCCTGCTTTCTTCACAAAGGTTGCAATATGAAAGGAGGACAGGAGTTCTCCCCGGGAGAAGCAAAATTTGGCTAACCAAGTACCCTGATGCTCTATTAATTACTGTCCTTTTTTTTTGCCTGTGATCTCTTCAGACACCACCTAAAACATATTGTGCTGCCATTTCATCATTTTTATCTGTGGAGATGGAAGATATGCCAAACCTGTTGAAGAATTTGTGCATTCCAGAGGTTTATGTAACACCTGTGAGGTTTTTTTAATCAATCAAATTTCTGAATATATCTACTTTTTCAACCATCCTACAAACTGAGACAAGTGTCTGTATTTCTCAAGCAGGGAGAACTTGGGACCAGGTGACCCACTGTGATCTCTTCTAACATTGCCTGTACTGTGAGGTAAGGTTGCCACAAGATTTTCAGAGTTCACACCATATTGAAACAGGCCAGTGTGAGGGTATGCTGGGAATGCCTAGCAGTCTCCAGTCTAATTTGGAAACAGCCTCTCAGTATATCTGATTACTCTGCTCCTAAGCTATTACCTTGGACCACAACTGAGATGGCTGGAGATCCAACATCAGTTGCATCAATGTGAGGGGGAAAGGTAGATGAGGTTGGTTTGGGCATATTCAGTGTTCCCTGAATGCTAATGAAAAGAGAAACATGTTTGGCACCATTACAAGTCAAGCACCCTGAGGATTTCAAAATAGTGTCCTTTTTTATAACAGTAATAAATTTGTCAGTTATGTAGGGAAACATTGTGAAAAATGAATGTCTTTTACTGCATTCAGAACTGCTGTTCCAAATCCAGTGAGATAATGGCCAATAAAACTTTGAGGTGGGAGGTTGACTTCTGCATTACTAAAGCTTCATTATGTGCGGTTTTAGAAAACATACACATGTGCCAGAGTGTCTCATTGTTCTTGTGCTGTTTTATTATTTTGTCACTATGAAGTGGCTCTGATTTCAGCTGTGAAACACAAGTTTAGCTTATATTGATCATGTTGTCTTTGTATAGGTCCTTAGCAACTTTGCAGGATGTTGTCAAGAGCAGTTAGGTTTTATTTGCAGCTGAACCATACTATACTGTGTTCCCCATCAAAACAAATTTCATCCCAGTCCAAATGCACTTGATTTTTTTTTTTGTTTGTTTGTTTGTTTGTTTGTTTTTGTTTTTCGTCTTTGCATTGTAGAGGGTTGTAATTGAGATCCCCCAGGTTTTCTGAATACTTAGAGGGAGTCAAGAGCCAACCTATTTGGGCATTCCAAGGCAGAGAATGTGACTGCAGTTCACAGAACTGTTTTGTTAAATGGTAGGCTCTGCGATGGGGCCATAGCATTCTCTTGTCTTATAGTATACAAGTTCTTCATTAGGGGTTAGGGTGACATCCTCCATTAGGTTCCCTGTTGCAGCTTCTAGGATAATGCAGGCTTTCTTTATATCTTTGTCAAATCCAGTAACCCCTTGTCTGAAAAACATTTATACTTGGTCAGACTGGAATACAGTTAGGAGCTCTTCTGTAACCAGGTTCAGTTTTCAGCGCTCCATGAAAGTACTTCATCTCACGAGAAGTTAGCATCTGAATCCAAGTACATCACATTGCCAGTCCACTTGTGGTTCTTTAGGTGTTATAAATCCTATTCACAACAATGGCACTTCATGTGTAGTGTCTGGGGTTTTTTTCCTAACTGTGGTGTACAGTTTAGAAAATTATGCATAAGCTAGTACCCTTTAGCAGATCCTTGGAGGGATGGCATTACAAACACAATGACTTCAAAAAGCATGAAAATACTGCAGCCTTTATGATATGTGATTTTATTTCGTAGTGTGACCAATGCTATGCTAGGAAAAACAAACACCTTGTGCTGGAACAAAACCAATAGACAAGGGCACGTGCTTGCATAAAAAACCTACCCAGACAAATTGCAGAGTATTTTCGAACAGAGAAATGATGTGGTACCTAAGAACTGGCTTAGTTAAACCAGGCAATGGTGTTGGCAACACCAGGGATCTTATGAAAGACTGTGGGGACTTTGTGTTAGTGCAGCATCATCAGTATCTCTCATCTGATCAAAACTGAACTCCTTGAGGGACTGTGGCAATTGTTTTCTCAGCATAGATGGACAAATCCTTGATCAAGTGATTCTTTTGAACAGCATTGAACCTTTGCAAGAGAGACCAGGCATAAAGCACAGTAAGACCATACTAATTTTAAAAATTATGCTGGACGAAGAAGAGCAGGAGAGTTCATCATGGGCTGCTTCCCACCATGCTTTGCTCCAAAGGACAAGTGTGTGGGAGAGCAGCAGAGTATTTTGTCGATCCCCTCTTGCAAAGGAAAGCTTAGTGTTGACAGTACATCTGCTAGAGGATCAGAAAATGGAAATTGTTACTCTCCATTACCTCTCCTCTGTCTCTGACACCTCGTCTGTTATTCATGGTTTTGACACAGTGCTATCACATGTATCTGTCTGGGGCTGTGTAATGGAAATCCTGTACCAAAAGAGTGCAGAGAAATTTGCTATTCCCCCTAGCAGGTTATAGCACATGTGTACCACTAGGAAAACTCTTTCTGAGGTCACTTGATCAGATTTTGTTGTTGGTCGTATGCATTTGGAGAAATGTCTTCAGTACTGTCCCTTGGATGTGTACAGGCAATGAGAGGGATAAGAACCTTCATTTTATCTAAGGAGTCAAAGGTAATTAAAGTCAGGGGATTATAAAGCAGGGAATTGAAATCAGATGACTGCTTTTGTTTTCATTTATTTTAGAGGCAAACATTCAGGTTTTGAATCTATTTTATCTTGCCTTCAGAAGCAGTCAGGTTTATCAGAGTTAATTTTAGAAAACGAAAATATAAACCAAAAGCACTTGAAACCAGCACCAACTTTCATCCTTTTCAAGTGGTTGTGTTTGTAAATAGCACAGTATTATGAAACAGACTTCTAATTGTGTGTTACTGTTTCCCCTGTAAGGATGCTGCACGGGGAGTAGCATTCCACTAAATATCCGCAGATCAGCTGCAAAACGCAGAGAGAGGTCCAGGTGGTTCCCTGACATCCACATGGTTTTGATAACCTAATGGTCTTCTTCCTCTATAACTGAGGAACTCCTTCTTTACTCTTCTGCTCCTTCTCCCACTACCAGCTAATAGGCTACATACCAAGTGTCCCCTTCCAGTACAGTCTGTGTTTGCTGAAACTCTGGTAGCTCCACACAGACCAGGTGCTCTCCTCCAACTCTGATGCCTGTACACTTTTCTGGGGACAAACAGAGTTTCCTGCTACCACAGCTTGCTGCACTACACAGCCCTGCTTAGGAAACAGGATCTGTAAAACAGTGCCACTGAAGTCCTCTCAGATGTTTTTTGGCAAAGAAGCAAAGAGGAGTGCTGGGTTTGAGCATGGGAGGTTTAAAGCTGTGCTGGTCTCCAAAGTCTCCCCAAGGGCAGTTGAATGGGAGTCTTACGTGGGGTGGGTGGGTTTGGGTCTGCACCAAATCACAAGACTGAGTGGTAGGAAGAGGGGGGATCCCAGCTCAGGGCACACACCCTCCATATGTCACTTTGGATATATTATTTTCTGATAGAAGGTGACATGTTAATCCCCTCTCCTTTCCTCTTTATGGAATTGTTTTGCCCACTGCTAATTTAAATCTCAGGCATAAAAGAAATCTTTGTGTTCAAATAAAAACCATAAAGCTTCACTCTAGAGGCAATTAAAAATGAGCAGACAAAATATTACAATATACTGAAAAATACTCAACTGCTTTTCAACTTTTTCCACAAAAATACATCTGCAGATCTGTATGTCATTGCAGAGATTAGTCTAGAGGGATTTGATCCATAAAACAGGACAATATACTGACTTTTGATCTTTACTGAAGTGGCAAGTAAAAAAGGGAGGAGGAAAACAGCACAGAAGGTAAAAATTGTGGAGAATACACCAGGAATTTCTGGAACACTTTACGCTTCAAAAATATGCACATGTGGGTTGTCAGCTGCTCCATAATTTTTATGGGATCTGCCTCAAAAAGTCTGTCAGAAATGTTAGGGAGCCAAGGCTCTCATTTTTTTAGACCAGACTCTGACAGTAGAGCAAACCCAGCAGGAAGGTCCCCAGGAGCCTTTTGTAGGTGAAGTGGGCACACCATGCAGAGCACTGGTATCTCAGATATCAACAACATAGATACCACTCACCTGTCTCCAGGAATGGTTCAAATGTCCAAAGACTCTCTGGGGTTGGAAATAGCAATGATAAATTTTGTGCTGGAGCAAATGTTGCCTTTACCTTAGGTACTGCAACCAGCTTGATAGAAATGCAGTCTTCTGCCCAGATCAAATGTGTCCTGCCCAGAAGTCTGCTGGTGGAGAAACCTGGAATCTGTGACAGTGAAAAACTGGTGAGAGATTCCCTACTTCTCTCCTCACAGTATTGAATTTCCTAGTTTTTATGTCACATTCAGCTGATGGTACAGTAGAAGGACAAAGCTGATGGTTCTCTATCTGTCATCAGAAAGTTGTTAATCTGGTTTAGGGGTAGTTTCTCAAAGATATACTTCCTACTTTTCTTATAGCCTAACTACACTACAGACAAAAGATTAATTAAAATAGAAACAGAAGTTAAGCTGGAGGGGAAAGCTGGAGGGAGAGCCATTGTGATGGGGTAACTTTCTCTTGAATTAGTACAATTAGGTTGTGTTATGATCAGACTCTTGTCAAGGAAATTTAGTCCCAAAGATGACCTTAAGAGATCATTAAACCATATTTCCTTCTGAACACAAGTGCAAATTTATCAACATCATCCCTCACAGATGTGTGTCTAACTCCGCCTTAAAGATACCCAGAGATGGAGGCTTGAAGTTTGGCCCTCAAAACTTAAATAAGCTTTAGCAAGCTATAGCAATAAGCAGCTGTGATTACTAGTCTAAGGAGCTGGAAAAATCAATCATAATTTAAATATCTGAGTGTGTAGCTAAGTAGCCAAGCCACAAAGGTAATTCAAAATTAAGCTTTGTCGACAGGTGAGACAGTAAATATCCTGGTCTTGCTGCCTTTTTCAGTTTGTATGGGGTTTTTTCCCTTTATTTAAAAATTGAGTGCTTTCTCTGTCTTTTGTAATACATCTTTGACTAAAGATACGTTAATATCTTAATATCTTTTGTTAGGGAGGAGCACATTGTTTGGTTTTAACTGAGAATTATTTTCTACCTTCATTTCACATGGGGTGGAGGGGACCAGGCAGTGGGTGGCAAGGCAGTAACAAGTTAAGACTCTCCAACTTCTTACCTGCCTTGACATGGGTTTGCAAAAACTGCTGCTGAGAATCCTTATTTAGTACTTACTTGGGTTTATCTGGTTAAATGTCTGGATAACTGCTTTTGTCTCTTTTGTGCTTACTGTGGCCTTCTTTTAGAATCCTTTCTCTCCAAAATTGCTGAGCCATGTAAGGGGAAAATTGTCTCCAAACTGAAGTCTTGACTTCAGAAGTAGGTCATGAGTTATTGTCTGAGAGTTTGGTCCTTAAAACCAAACTGTCAGCAAGAATCATTGAAATTGCTAGGAAATACACTGTTAAAAAATCAGCTTGGTTTTACCTGCATAGCAAAGGAGGCTGCTGTTTGTACTTCAGCAAGGCTGGAATTTAGACATTAGTTAGGCTTGTTTCATTGCACAGACTTAATTCTGGCACGTACCTTCATCTTTCTTTGATATTTTGCTCCAGAGCCAATGTATTAGGGCTACAGTGTTTTGAACTGAATGCATCCTTTACAGATATGAATCCCTTTTGCTAAAATGGGGAAAAATGAAGTATATTGTGACTGACAGCTCAATCTCATCTTTGCATCTAAGCAAAACCCTGGTCCACGTGCAAGGCAGGAAGTGAATTGCAGAGCTTCAGAAATAGCACAGAAACCTACATTCTGCAAATGCACTGTTCAGCACTTTCACAGGAGCTGTAGTCCCCTGCAAAGGAGGCTGCAATCCTGGTGTGGAATAACATGTGAAAAGCTATGTTGTGATACAAAAAGGCTGCCTTACAGCAGGTGGGAAATCTTCTAATTGCTTGGAGGATGTGGTGGAAGGTTGCCTTAATTCAAAGGCTTTGTGAGAAGCTGAGTGTGGCAGAACAGGACTTTGGAGGTTCAGTCTGGTCCCATGAAACTGCAGTTAGGTCAGGTGTGGTATGTGGTAAGGGAAAGTGAGCCAGGATCCAGCACCTTTGGGTCAGTATGGAAAGCAAGACCTGGCATTTATAGCTAATGAAAAGTGTCAAAGTAGCTCTAAGCAGGCTGAGCTCCATCCAACAGTCTGCTTTATACTGATTATTTTTCTCTTACAGTGGGTGCTGGGTTTAAATAAGAGTGGGTCTGTGTAGCGAAATCTCTTAAAATTACCTAGAAAAGAGGTTTAGCTGACCCTGTGTGCTTATTCCCAGCTGCCAGAGCTGTCCCTTCCTTTATTTGCAGAATTCTTTCATTCCTAAGGCACAGTGTGGCAAGAATGCACACGTACACAATATGCATGCCTGCAGATTACTCAGGTGCTGGTGGCATCATGGTGTGAGATAGGGCATTAAACAGGCCAAGGTGAAAGTAAATCAGCTCCAACTTCCTGCCCTTCCCATGCCAGCACACGATCAATATCCCAAAGTGTAGCAAGTCCTGTGTGGGTCTGGTGAGGAATTGTTGAGGAGCAGTGTCATGCTGGCTGCAGCAATGGGAGCTCTGCTGGCATCGCCCGGATGAGCACGAGCGCAGCATCACTGTTCAGGCACTGAAGAGGATCCGGGGTGTCCCCAAAATATTGTGCAGGTGCAGTCTGGCCACAGGTGTGTTATCTGTGTCCAATGCATTGCCTCAGGATGATCGGTGGGAAGGTAGAGTCCAAGTGCTCAGGGTGGTGGTGGTGGGGAGATACTGAAGGAGTGGTTGAAAGCCATGTCCTAGTTCCACCAGTGTTGCACTGGTTGTTTTCTTGCACCTCTGACATAATCTGCTGCATCAACAGGCTGCTGAATCTGCCAGAGTCTATGCAGGGAGTGTAAAGATCACAGATGATTGAGTTGCTTTCTTGGAAGGCACGAGTCTCTAGCACTCACTGAAAACTTGCAGATGAAATCCTAAAAGTCTTGAAATTTCTAGAGAGGCAGTGAGAAACAAAAGACATGGGCATAATCATGCTGTGGTATTCTGTCATATTTAATGCAGTTCATAGTAAATGTGTGTGTGTAAATAAGTATGCACTCATCTCTTTGTTAAATAGTTTCTCTACTTATGATTCTAGGAGTTCTTCATATTAAAATTAATAGAATATATGGTTTCACATCACCTATATTTGCAACCCCATTGTAGAAGAAAAGTATTGTGGTAGTTTTTGTTTCGTGCATTTCAGGAACAAATATCCGAATCTGGTTTATTCAGATACACCAAACATATTTAGTTGCAATAATGGAAGTTATATAATCTTTTGGAATGTCACTTTTTATTTGCCTGAATGGAAAATAAATAGCCCCTTCTTCTTCCCCCATCTCAAAAAAATTATAAGATGGAAATTTCTTTAAATGCTGGAAAACACCCACCAGAGGTACAAAATGTAGAAACAAAATTGTCAGCATTCCCAAATGATTAATCCTGGCTTTTAAATGACAAACAAAAATTCATCCCAAATGATAATTTTCAGGAAACCACAACTAAATGGGAGGACAGCTTTCCATTGGCGCAGTTGAGTTTATTTTCGTCTATACTTCATGGCATCCTTTTCCATGGTTAGTTCCATGGGATAATTCAACGTTAAGCATTTCACTCACTGTGAAACAAGGTGTGGAGAAGCAGTGCAATTAAAGTTCTGTGACTTTGAGAGCACATCCGTTCCCAGGCCTCTCAGGTTTCCTATTTGGATGAAGGGAAGGACACAAGTATAAGACACTTGAGGGCTGGACCTCTACCTCAGCTTCTTGTGTGCTCTGCACCACTGCCATGTGGCAGCAGAGTTCCAGGTTTGGTGGGGTGGTGCTACCACCCTTGCTTTGGTAGACCCCTGCAGGGGTATGCCTACAGTCCATGCTACAAATGGGAATAACATCACCATTTGCATCATGTTTGTGCTTCTCTCCTCACAGTGTATCACAATTTTCTGTGCCAACAGCTTCATTGACCAAGGTATAAATGAAGGGAGGGAGCTGACATTTGCTGTCCTCTTAGCACAGAGAGGAATGCTGGCTCTGCAGCCTCTTAAATGAAAGGAAAAACGTGAAATCGCTTTGCTCCCCATCTGCAGAGAAGTTATGAACCTCAATAACAGGCAATGGGGTAGATTTTTAAACCGCATGCCTGAGGCATTAGACAAGCAACTGCTCTTAATGTCAGCATTGATATGTCTAAGTTATTCCTGTTCTGAAAACATAACCCAGGTGAGCAGTGGTTCTGACTGTGCAGCTTTAGCCCAAGGGGACGGAGGAGAACAGGGCTTACGAAAGAAAGGCCAAACTCAGGCCTGTTTATGATAAAGGAATATCTACATGTTTACATTTATCAATGTGAATTTCAAGGAACATATTTTATATATCTATACATATATATATAATATTCAGTGTGAAAAATAAAAGGCTCTTCACGAATGTTTTGGTGTTGTGCCTTAAAAAAATGACACTTTCCACTGCCAGTCATGGCTTTAAGTCAGATTATGGCTAAAAATATTAAGGGAAGGATCACCACAGCAACAATCACATTGGTCCCCTTCTGCAGAGGAAATGGAAAAACACTCAAACTTTGCCAACCTGAATAAATTACCCAAATTATCAGAACTGTAAGGAAAGCCATATGTAAGCAACTCTGTGTGTTTGTGTGTCTGGGAGTGTGTGTGTGAATGTGTTAACTGGGTTGCAACCCATTAAATACTTAAGTCAAAGGGGACAACTCTGAAAATATGCTCAAGAGACAAAAAATTACTGTGGTTGTACCTTAATTGGCCAGCAGATACCATGTGAAGGGTAGTGCTCATTGCAACAGTGGAGGACTCTGGTCCAGCTGCTGGGCTGGGCTCTCCTGCCCGTGGTGTGCTCCATCCCTGGAGATGGGATGGAGCACATTGATGCTCGCTTGGTGTGAAGCTGAGAAAGGGCTGCTTTGCTCACACAGATGCACTCTTACTCCAGTCTCATAGCTGTTTGTACTTATTTGACATCATTTGCTCTGCCAAAGTAAAACATCTCGTTAGCCAAGGGGGGAAGAACAGGGGTGGAAGGGTGAGGGGGCAGGAGCAATATTGTCATGGCTTGCCTTGAAGCACATTATGCAGGAGTCTGCACTGGAAACCTCCTCTTACCAGGCTGCCCACACTCTCAGTGAAGATAGGATGGCTTTTTTAGAGGCAGTCCAAGGATGTGACTTAGAATAGTTGAAATTATGTCAAGCTCTTTGGTGAATTCATATGGTATTAAAGACTCTAAAATCATCTCATGGAAGCCCAAAGCACGTGGCTTTTGAGCACTGGAAGAAAAGGTGTAGAGTGCAAAGGCTGTGTGTTCCCATTCTCTTGCTATTAATATGACCACTTGTTTAGCTGTTTGTAGGTCCAGAGTTAAACCCTGGGTTGTTGTCTCTCCAGGGGGCTGCTATTGCTTTCTTGCTTGAATTTCTAGCTAAAAAGGATCCTCAGTTATTTTTGGGATCACACACTTTAAATAAATGGTGCTTGACTGGTCTGTGTCTTTAGCCTTTGCTACTTTCCAGATTCACAGATGTTTTGCAAAGGAAGTGTGTGCTCCTGCTGAACAAATTTAAACATACTGATAACAGACTTGCTTCTCTTTACTCTTTTTTTTATGTAGGCCAGTGCAGCTTGGGTTTGGCCAGATGATCTAAGTGATGCCAGTGATATCCTGTCCCCATTTGAAGTACCTACTGAATGATGGGTCCAGTATACATTGTATCTGTAGTCTGTTGATGCAGACTGAATTCCAGTGATTACATGTGCCTGATGGTAACATGGCTGGACAGTGGTTACAATGGTTGCTGTCAGAATCATATGGAGCTCTCTCCTGACTTGCTGACATGCTGTTCAGGGCCCTCATGTGCCAGTTCCAGAGAGTCACATGAGCAAGCAGGAGGTTTCAGTTTGATCAGGCTGGCTTTTTGATGACTCCTGCTGTTACCTCCAGCTTGTAAAGAGAAGTTTATGGTGAATTTGGTTTCTCTGCAGTATTCTGCATTTTTGGTTTTTAAAGTGCAAATTTTAAAGTTTTCTTGCCAACTCATCTGAAGAGCGCTATGGGCCCTTGCTCTCTTTTCTGCCTTTTGATGGTGCCACCTTGCTGTGCCCACTGTGGCTCCAAGGCTGGAAGCCTGCTTAACCATAGGGCCTTGCCACATGGCATGGGTTTTGTGCTGGTTGGTGGTGACACTGAGCCATTGCAGTGGGAAAAAGCTAACAGTGGCAGCTGGTGTTAATGAATCCTACATCACCCAAGATTGACAGGAATCCCAGAGCTCAGAGGGTTTTCATGGAGGCCTGCTGCAATCTTGGTATGTGAGTGAGTGGAGGATATGAAAGCACATCTGGATGGGCTAAGGAATACATAAGCACTGGAATTCTAATACTTAATTCAGTGCTTGTGCATTAGTTGGTTTGTTTTGGTTTGTTGGTGGTTGTTTTTTTTCCCCGTGTCTTTTTAAGATTTGCTGCTGGATATATGTCTGGTATGATCCTGTTATTGTGTGTGGGACCTTTAAAAATAAAGTGTTCTCCAGGCTGTAGTCTAGAAGTGAATGCTATACATCAGTGCAAGATAGCCCTTACAGTGAGTTACACTCTTGTTTATTTTCCCTGCAGTTGTTATTACTCTCCTTCCTTGTTTGATTTAATTTGAAACAAAAACTATTCAGGTTGTAGGCAATTTTGATCTAGGCATTCAGGAAATGGAACAGGATTAGATCTACGGAAAATACAACTGCAAAAATTCTACCAGAATAACATGTTGCTTCCACCACCATCCTGTCAAAGTCAGGTCTAATAATGATGTCTCCTCTGTACCACCCTGACCTACCTGTTAGGAGGACAGATTCTGAAGTGGATGATAATGGACACTGATTTTCTTTCCCCTTCAAAATCACTGTCTCCAAACTAAGGTCTGTATGTTATAACCAATACGCCAGTCTAGGAAGCTGAAGTGATTCCCAGTTGCAAAACTCATATCTGAGTTCCTGATAATGGGATAATATGTGAGAAGCCAGAAGTTTCTTTCATCCAGATTCATGGATGAAAGCCTAAAATATGAGGGATATATCTAAAGCAGCTGTGGGTCTTGCCTGCATTATAGTTTGGGAATAACAGACTCGGTAGCCTCTAAGCTGAACTTGGCCTCATGGACTGTCTTTCTGGGGACTAGTTTATTCTATTTGTTGTACCTTCCTGTCAGATGTGATGGGAAATCAGTGATGAACAGGAGGTCTCTAATCTCCATGGATACTTGTCTCTGCATGGTGTCAAAATCTGAGTTGGCTGTTAATTTTCTCATATTTTGCATATGACTAATTTACTTAGGAAGGAAGGAGGTTGTTTGAGATTGAAGTAAAAAATGAGAGAAAAAAAAATTGGCAGTGGTTCTCAACTGTAGCTGCTGGGAGGCCTCCAGAAGCCTGTCCCATACCTGCATCCTCCAAGCTTGTTGTCGGTTCTCACGCTTTGTTGTGTGCTCAGAGCAGGGTCTCAAAGGAACACAGCTGCTGCAGCTGCTCATAGACCAAAAGGTGACCTTTCGAGTAGCTGAGACACGATGCATTATTTAGTGCATTCCTGGCTAAAATGGAAATGAAATATTTTCGTTAGCAGAAAGATTTGTTTGTCCTTTCACTTGGATGCATCCTTTTAGCATCACACAATAGTGTGGCATGCACGCCACTCCTTGGGGTTTCTTCTGGGCACAGTTTTTGGTAAGACTTTGAAAAAAACACCGGCTGTTTACTAGAAGGAGCCTACTTGCCAAATGTAATAGACTTCAGTTTAGAGGTACCAAGTTTGCAAAAAACCAATTTCTATTTAAATAATGTACAGGAGTGAATGATTCCTGGTGAAGTTTGTGTCTTTACACTGTCAGCTGATACCGGTAAGTACCATAACCAGCTGTTACTTCAACATGAAGTGTTTTGCTTCTTTCTATTAATCAAGAGTCTCTTGGAAGTTGCCATAGCAGGGCATTCATTACAGGGATGTTTAATGAGTAGAATATTTGTCATTTGCATAGAGAGAGGCTTCAGCAGTGATCCCAGTGATCTGTGCTAGCCAGGTACTTAGGCACCCTGTGGGTGAAGGAGGGGAGGCAGACATGACCAATTTTTCGCCATGTCTGGCATTAAATTTCCCACATGGTCTTCCAGACCAGAGATTCAGAGAGGCTGGAATCTACCTCTCCTGCTG
Organism: Rhabdornis inornatus; assembly: GCA_013397075.1. Lineage (NCBI taxonomy): Eukaryota > Metazoa > Chordata > Aves > Passeriformes > Rhabdornithidae > Rhabdornis > Rhabdornis inornatus. Next base: position 925,478 of record VWZS01005593.1, read on the forward strand.
ACTGTGAATATACTGCACTCTACTCGGCTACAAGTCCATCTGCTCTTTAACTTATTTTTTTTAAATCTATCTAAGAATGTTTTTCCTTTTAAGTTTCCAGCACTGTTTATGAAGGCTCAAAAGGGATATTATTCATATGTTTCAGATGAAGAAATCTGAACTGTCAAAGTAACAACTGACTTGAGAATAACCAGTATTCTCCAAGGCATTTAGAAGGACCTGGGAAAAGATCCTGTGCTTACCAGGAAATTTCACTGATCTCATCAAGCCCCAAAACACAGGAAGGAAAAAAAATCTGAATAAATGAAGAACCATTGCTATCTTGTTGAAAACCCCAGTGGTAAACATTTTTCATAAAATGAGAGGTATCTGCTTCTGTGGAATTATTTTTAGCAGTAATAGAGTAGATGGTGTAAGACATGTGAAGAGGGATTCCACAAATAACTGTGTTTCAGTTACCTGTTTGTCATCATCTTAATTGTTACAACAAACAACACAAGATGACAAAAAAATTAACAACTTTCTACTCAGAAGATAAACTGCTTTTAAAAAATAAAGAAATGAAACCCAGCTCTATAATTTTTAGAATCCCAGTTAATTAAAACGGACATGGCTGGAGAAGCATAGACAGCTGAGCAGCTTTCTGTTCTTTCATGTTGTCACTGACTCTGAGACCTTATTTCCGACCACAGTATCTGCTTATCCTAGTGCAGCACCCTTCAAACCAACTTTCCCCAAATGATCCAGCAGACATGGTCTGAGAATAGAGCTAAGCACAAGCTGGTAAGCACTCACTGCAGGGAGTTCTAAGTGCTGTGGGATTTAGTCAAACAGTAAAGTACAAGCTTCTACTATGACTCATCTAGTGTAAAACTAGCACTAAGTATTGTACATAATTAAGACAGCATTATTACAGTGAGATGGCACTTCTTTTTTGGTATGGTTAAAGTCTTGAAAAGGTGTAATGTTTTCAGCCTTCAGAGCTGTGAAGATGAGGAGTTCTGATGGGAGTTCATTCTAAAAGATATCATGGCTACAGTGAGTTTAGATCATAATTTGCGTTATTGCTGAAGCCTTGCATGCATATTTCTGTTGCCTTTGTGAAAAGCTGTGGTATTTGTGAGAATAAACATGACCTTAGAGTCGTGTTCATTAGATAACACTTGCAACACTGGCCTCTCCACACATTCCGAGGTTTTTCATAATTTTTAAACCCACAAATCAAGTATTTTATTTTGAGCCACATTTCTTAAAGAGGTCCTAATGGTTTTAAACAGGCACAAAAAATTATATTTGCCACTGAATGCAACAGAAAATGTAGTGGCAGTGAGCTAGAGATTCAACATTTGAACACTGACTGTCAGCAGGTACAGAAGTATTAGCAAGACATTCTCTACCAACGGGAAAAGTTGAACAAGTAGGACATTCCAATTTGCTTACTTGTCCCAGCTTTTTCCTTTAGAGTTCCACAAATCAACTTTGCTCTTATTGAATGCATGATCTTGGTAAATAATTATTGTGGTATAATGCAAAGAAATTCAGCTTATTGGTCATTCTAAAACTATTTGTTCAAGTTTCTTGATCCTCATTATCCTTGACTAGAAACTTCTATGGTGTTATGATATTCTTTCTGTTCATTGATTATCTGTCTGACTTGCAAGGGAGAGGTGGGAAAGCAAACTGCAACATGGTGGCATGGACCATTTTAAGGGAAAGGACTTTAAAAGAACATGTTTCCACCTGTGTATTCCAATGGGCGCCTTTGTAATATGTTTATGCTCCTACTGGAAAATCTATTGCTACTTCTTCAACCTAACTTTACTACCCCTCTTTTTATAGTTTCCTAACATGCTTTTTATACCATGTTTTGTGCACATCTCAAAGGAATTATTTGTGCAAATTACAGGAACAGCAGACTCTCAGGAGGAATCCCAGGCAAACAATGCACTTGGGTGAAGACATCTCAACTACAGCCAGTGAGTCCTTTCTTTTTGTATGAGTTGAACAACCTATAATATTTTACAAGTCTGAAGATTAAGAATTCCAAGGGTCTTTCTGAAAAAATGATCATTTAATATAAAAGATCGATCAATTCCTGTTTTGTTTGCACTGCCGCTTTCTGGATGAGTTTCCAATCTATTCGTGAAGCAGTAAATGCTCCCCCAGCAACCAACCATTGATGTTTTGAAAGCAAATCAAAAGCAGTGTAAGGCTGTTGAAGAAAAGGGCTTGAAAGGAGAAGTGTGAAAGATCATACCATTGCTATGGTAGCTGCAAAAGTTTGTGAAGATTACAGCTGAGAGAGGGATGGGCCAGAGACCAGAGAGAGACCAAGGGATCAAGGACAAGATATCTGCCTGCAGAGTTTTGTCCTAACATGCCTTATTGCAGGCTCACAGCCTAAACAGCACAACTGAAACTCTGTTGAGTTTTGGATTGATCTATTAGGGGCACACCACCAGAGGTGGAATTGTGTGAGAGGCTGGATAAGCCTCAAATGGAGAGAGCACCTGTTGACTGTGGCTTTTACCTTGGTCTTTGTCCAACCCTGACAGGATTTATAGAGAGTCATGTAAGAGAAATACTGTGCATGCCTGTTCTTTGTAACATAGGGCTTTCACTTCAGCTGAGGGTCCAGGGACTTTGCTGTGGGTGCATGCTGGAGTTGCACTCCTGATGCACTCTCAGCTGCTCTGACTTTTATATTTATTCCAATCATGAGCTCACTACAGGCCCAAAGGGAAAAGTATTTGTATTCCACTGTGCACATTGACAGTAATTTTGTGGATGCAGCACAATACTATAGAAAGAGACAGGTATATGGAGCATTTAGAAGGCAGTAATTTATTCTAACATTTTATATATTTATAATTTTTAGCCACACTCCAAAGGCTATAGTGGGAATAGCAAAGGAAAGAACTTGCAGACTTGGCAAAAATCAAAGCTTGCAGCTTGTGCTGGATGGGTTTATTTGGCTCACATCTGTGATTATGAAATGAATTTCGAATTGCTTTTGAACTTCATCTGGATAATGATTCATACTTTCGATTTCCCTTTTCCCTCCAGAACATCTGCCATTAACAAACCAACCAGTTGCGATGTTTTACAATCCAGATTTGAACCCTTTTCTCAAAAGATTGCACATTTCCTTGAATAAACATTTAGTCAGCTCATTTACACAGAGGTAAGGTCAGTCTTGGGACTGAAAAATGAATCAACAACCCTCTCTACCAACCATCTTTGAAGTGGTCAAGAAGCAATTGCAGTAAAAACATGTTAAACTACAACCTCATGTTGCAGAAATGCAACATCAACAGGCAGCTTAAGTGTTTCTGTACAAACAGATATTGTTTGGCCTTGGTTTGGTTGAGTTGAGCCCATTACAGGGTTTAGGCACATGCCTGAAGATGGAATTGCACGACTGAAGTTAAGATGTGCTTAAGTGTTTTGTTGTGTGTGGGCCTACACACTACATCTGTGTTTGTATTAAGAAGAAAAGCTGTTCTACAAGACATTCAGGCATTTTATAATGTGTTCTTGCTCTGAACTGGAACAGGAAGTTTTATCTTTTAATGAAATTTAGGAGATCTTTATTTCCAGAAATCTTGTAATTGAGCATACTTGAAATATTGTGTGTCAGTAATGTTGAAACTATTTGAGACATTAAGATTGAAATATTGCATGTCCACATATGCTACTAAATTAATTAGAAGCAACTGTTAACTAAGCATGTGAGATTGCCTGGGTTGTGTATTACCACCTCTACCCTGGATACAGAAAAGAGCTGTGGTCTGGCCTACCTTCTTGGCTGAGATGCAGTGTTCCATGAACATGCTTCCCAGCTGAGCAGTAAAACAAGGATATTCATCTGTGCACAAAGTAGACCTGGACCTACTAAACCCTGCTCAGTCCAACTGGATTTAGGTAGGGACATCTCAGGTGTCTTGTACCAGGTCTTTGCTGCAAGTGCTTCAGAAATGCAGAGCACAGACCCTATACTTTTGCTTGTAGGTGGTTTGGGTTTTCCTTGGTTTGTTGGTTCTGCCTTTGATGTGTCCAAGATGATTCCATACTGTCCAGGAACCATGGTAGTTTGGGCACAGCACCATCATTTTCATCTGATTCTGTACATGATAACTGAGCCCCTCTGGAGCTGAGAGCTGCAGCTCTGCAGCAGCCATTCAGGGTGCAGAACTAAGCTGCAGCTACTTAAAGTCAAGTTGGGTCTTTGCAGGGACTTTAATGTTACCTTCAAGCCTACTCTGCCATGGACATCCCACTACCTGAGGACTGCGGCCTGGCTTTAAACTTAAAAGCTAAAATTTGCAAATCAAAGCTAAGCGTGTTTTGGTAACTTCTTACTAACTATATTGCCATAATCAATTGCCATTCTCTTGAAAAAGTTTCAGTATTGTGGAATCAGCCTTCACTATAAGGAGGCTGATGCACTGGGAAAAATTCAAGCAGCTCTGTGAGTATATAGCAAGAATGATAGACAAAGTCTTACCAGACTGAATATATTACTTGTTCTGCCTGTCTCTAGATATAGTGGTTGTTCAAAAGGGAGTAGATATCTGGAAATAGTTTATGAATGGGAATCATACTCTGTTCCCTGCTCTTCAGGTTACAATCTCTTTTCTCAGTCTCATTGTCTGACAGATCAAGTAGGGTTGATCCCCAAGCCAAGGGCTTATTTGGGTAAGTGGGTTTGAGAAGACTGAAACAATTGCTTTAGAGAGGAAACTTTCCGTGGCCCAGGCACATGGCACTTGTGGTGAAATTTATTCAGACAAATGTTGTATCTAAAATGGCCTTTCCTGCTTAAGTCTCTAGGTAGTTATGGCTTTGCGTGGATGTCCTGCCCTTTTCTTTTGGGGTTGAAATAAATACCTGAGGCTCACAGTCTTTGTGTCCCTATCAGCTTCTGGGTCAGCTGGCCAGCAGAGGTTGTCTAATTCCATTTTTGAGAGGTGTTCTTTCATCCTTCAAGGCCTCAACTCCAGCAAAACATAAACCAGTAAATTTAGCTGGAGACTGTGAATATTGCCCCTTATGACAGAACCCTCTGCCCTTGCTTGGCTCCTCTCTTACTCTTCCTGTAAAAGAAACAAGGGCAGTTCCTAGTATCCAACCGACAGAATTTTTTGGACTCATATGTGAGTAAGAATAGGAGTGGGAACCTGGATTCTATGTTCATAACAGTAGTTATCATTATTATTATTATTATTACTACTACTATTGTATTTTGCTGCAGTTACTACATGGTATAGTTATATTTCTGTTTGAAGGAACAGAACAGCTTCGCAAATGAGTATAAAAAGATGCATGTGTTTTCCTGAGCTTGTGTATACTTTTCTGTAATCTGACACTTACTGTAAGAAATACATTTTATATAATTGGCACTGGCAGACACATATTCTGATAGAAAAAAAATGTATTGAACGATACACTGTGTATCACTCATAGTGACTTGCAGCAGTATTTCCATAAAAGTAAAGGATAATTTAGCACTTGAAAGTCAGGCCTCAAAACCAAAATAAAATGTTTTTCTGCTCCTGTACCTAGCCTAGGATATATCTCCCCTCACTGCAGACATCAGCAGTGTAGACACATATGGCAAAACCCATCACCCCAAGCTCCCTTTGCAGTCAATACAGGGAGCAGGCACTTTTAGGCCATGATTCATCTGACCTATTTACATGTCTGCTGTAGGAGGAGATGAATCACTGCCTAGACTAGATCTGTGCGGAGGATAAAGGGAGCCTAAGATGGCCAGCACAGATGTAGATGCTTGTAAAGATCTACAGCTTGAATTTAGGCTTTTAGTTTGGAGCAACATTTTTCCAGAGAAGAGTAAAATTTCCTAAGCCATGTTTTCCTAGCAGAATATGTGTATGAATATATACATCTATGGTATTTTTCTTCCTGCAACAGAAACATTTGCAACAATATCTTTTGAACACTGGCCCTATATCCCCTTCCAAATGTTCTACCATCTGAAGAGCTGCTGTTTTATCTCTTTCTGCCTCTGCCCCTCTCACACATACAGACATGTGTACACATATCATATTTCAGAGCTGGGCCTTTTGAGTTTTCAGAATTAACTTAAAATATATTCCTCTGTGTGTGGTAACCAGACCTGCTGTTACACACAAACAGATATATTAACTGGGTTTATTTTTTTAAAAAATCCAAAGCAAAATATGCAAACAAAAACACCAAATGAAAATTTCTGAAAATTCCTTCTGTTTCAAAATAACATTTTTATTAGTTTGGTTTTTTTCTTCTAGCATCTGCTCTACTCTGTCTTGGTGAGGCAGAGCATCACAGGAAGAGGAACATGAATTCATGGAGGACAAGTACTGATGCAGATGAAGGAGGAAGACAAGACTTGATGTCTAAGAAAGAGTGCAGGTTCCTAAGTAAATCTGTGAGATGACAAGGAAGAGGCACAGTTGTGTTATTATGTATAGAAGGCCAGAGCTGAGAGAGTCTGTTTTTTTTGAGGATGGTGTACTGGCAGGTACTCTTGTGCACATGCTGTAGTATAATGTTCCAGTGGATCCATACATCCATCTACACTGCAAATAGCACAGGGGCGATACTTTAAAAAAAGAAGAAATTAAACCACCCTGTTGGAGAGCTTTACAATGCTCAGCTGCTCCCGAGGAGTGCTTGGTGTAGCTACATCAGGCAAAACATCCCTCCCATCTAGTCACTGGCACACAGCACAGCAACCCATTTATGTGAGCACCTGGCTGATCAGCTTGCCTGTGACAGATCTTGGCACCTCTCCTCTGGCTGTAAAGCTTTACTGACTTATGTGTTTTTTCCCCCACAAACTCTTATCTGGCATGGGAGGACTTGGAACACAGCAGCCCTGGCTCTGGCAACAACAGGAAAGTACATTTTAGATAACCCTTTAGTGTGCAAGCTTTGCAGCCATTTAAGGGTTTTTCTGTGGGGTTAGGGAGGAAGGGCTGTCCATCATCCAAAGTCTGTGGGAAGGGTGCCTGTGACTGCAAAGGTCTTTGGCAGAGGCTAGAAGCATCTGAAGGCTGCTCTGAGAAGTGGATACGGGCTCACAGTTCCCCACAGGGTGCTGTGCAGAAGAGAGAACTCTTCCACTGGTCATTCCAGTGCATCATACATTAAACATAACACCCTACAGGAAAACCAGGGGTTTGTGTTTTCCGTACCCCCTCCTGCATCAGCCCTGACGTCAGTACTTTGGAACCACGGAAGTTAAATTAAGGCCAGTGCAGTCTAATAGGCAAGGAGTCAAGGTAATGAGAAAATACCTGCCATCTGGAGCTGTCATAAGCATGAATTTACATCTCTCCCCATGAAAAAAATAAATCACAGCCTGCAAAACATTACTCTCCCTGGATGCAAAGTTCCACTCCTGCCACTGCCACCAAAAAATTTTGGCCTCCCCAATTTCTGCGTGGTCGGTGGCTTCTGCTGAAAGCCCCAGGGTGCCATGCCTGGAGACATCTGGAACCGCTGCCTGTTGAGACGCGATGGCTGGAGTGGGATCTGTTGTGCTGCATCCGCTCGCTCCAGTCCCCGCTCTGACGGAAAGATTTCCTCCTGGCTCTGACAGCACCGCAGCCACTTGGGGAAGCACATGACTTCCTTGGGAGACGGTGTTTCTTGTTTGTGTTGCAGGCCTCCAGCAGGCATGGCACCGAGGCAATATTTATATCAGTTTTTGTAACATCGTCACAGCAGCTGCAATTTTGGGAACTGAAGTGCTGGCTGGAAGTGGGAGAGACAGGCACAAAGCACAACACGCCACACAGAAATGTGGATGCAAGCAGGAAAAAAAAAGGAAAAAAAAGAAAAGAAAAGAAAATTGGCAACCAGCCTCCTCCCCCAGAAAGCTCATTGTGTTCTCGGGTGCCAGGGGTGCTGCTTGCCCTCCAGATGGTTACCACAGGGCCCATCTGTGTAAAAGTGAGTCAATGGCAATTGCAGCTCAGGATGCATGTGATGGGATCAAATCTGTCCCCTCAGGGTATTTGAACTCCTGGGAGAGCAGGACAGGGGAAGGGAAGTCCTCCAGCCAAGTGGCTTTCTGTGCTACAGGCCAAACAGTGTTCAGCAGTTTTCTCCTACCCTTCTGCTGTGAGAAAGCACAGTGCAACACTTGTGTGAAGGTAACCAGGCTGCCCCCAAAACTGCTGCAGCCCCATGCTGTGCCTTGGCAATCAGCCCTAGCAAACTCCTTATCCCACCTACAATGCCATGCTGGTGCAGCCATGCTGCTCCCAGGTGCCCAGCTCGGATCTCTGACCCACACTCTGCATGTGTCCTGACCTCTGTGGAACTGTCTTGCTGTGGCTGGGAAATCCCCAGGAAGGTAGGATAGGGGTCCTGTCTTCCAGATGATTTACTTGCTGTTTCCCATTACAGATATGTGACCCAATTATCTTCTTTTCTGCCCTCTGCCTTGATTTCAGTGGTGTTTAGCCAGTGGAGGTTTGAGGCTTCTCTGGTGCTCTGGGGCTGGAAGTCAGAGCTGCCTGAAAGGCAGTAGAGTTGTCTTCACTGTGTCTTCTTGTTCCTTCATCTGCCCTGCAGCAGAGGCAAGTGCATTCCCTTGGTGGGTGCCGTGTGTGTAGGAGAGGCTCTCCACTGCCCATGCATGTTCCCAGTAGGTCTTTTCTACCTTTGCTGCCAAACAGCAGCAGCTGGAAGAACATAAGCCTGAATTCTTCCCTGTCTGTTGCTTTTTCTCCATGTAGCTCCACTGGTCTGTGGAGTTATGTCTGACAGGGGAGGTGTCACACAGCCTCCAGTTACCTTAGAGCTTGATGAAACTGAAGAAAGTTGACACGAAGCTAAAAAGCTCCCATAAGGTGCAGCCCCAGACCTGTCAGGTGATGCACATTTGATCATGGGCAAGAGCTGAAGGTCATTTGATCCAAATATAGCTGTGTGGTGCAAAACACCTTCATTGTCCTGGACAGCACCAGGTCTCTAGAAAAAGCTGGGCTGCCAATGAGCTCTCCATGTTCATGTGTCCTGCAGTCCTCTGAAAGGACTGCTGTGAGGACCAAGCAGGGGAAACATCACTGTGTCTGCCTGGGAGGACTCTTGAAAACTGGCACCTGAAGCTGCATCACAGGCTCCCTGAGGCAGAGACACCATCAAAGACTGGACACATGGTAAGCGTGGCTTCTTGGACTATGTGCCTCAGAAAATTCCCTCCAGTATCCCATCTCATATGCTCTTGTGCCATAAGCACTCCTACTTTGTCTCAAAAAGAACTGAAACTTCAATACCCAAGTTGTTTCCTTAGCACAAACATCCTGAAATGTTCCTGGTGGGCAGAGCTGGGGTAAGAAAGGCAGGGAGGGGAAGGAGGAAGAAGAGACATCCCAGCTGTGGTGACAAATCCTCCAAGGTGGTGTGGGGAGGGCTTGGCAACCTTTTTAGCATTGTCCTATTGCAACAGGAAGGAGGAGGATACAGAGAGGTTACTTAAAAGCCCCCAATTTTTCCCCTGCTTCTATTGCACTGCAGAAATTCTGCAGGGGAGAAGGAAAAAAGAAAAGACTATCTGAAAAGAAGGTACCCTTGATAACTAAAAACTTCCTTTTAGACCTAACTGCTATTAAATAATGCTACATTTTAAATTGCTGTTTTCAGGGGCCTTGGGTAGAAGTTTTCTTCTCAGTTATTAATATTTTCTTAGAAGGGTTGCATGGCTTTTTCACTGCTACGTGCTTACACTGAAATAGATGTGAAAGCAGTTTTGAGTAGCTCAAAAAGAAGTCTCTGATCAGCCTACATCTAAGATTTCCCTTAAGGACATCAGTGGGAGAGAAATAAGTGGATAAGTGCTTTTTTCTTTTCCTTTTTTCCCCTTTTCCCCCCTCTCTGTTCCCCCTCCCACTCTTTTTCTCAAAAGTGGATTGTCTGGGTGCAGGAGTTAGCCCTGTAGTTACTGGGTATTTGTGTGCATAGGGACAAAAATACAATTCTCCACTTATCATCCACAGACTGTTGTAGGCTGTAATATTTGGCTTGATTGCAGTATGACTTATAATGTCATTTTTATTAGGGAGAAGTAGTGTGCGATGCACTTTCTGAAAATATAATTTGCTATTTTGGATTCAATAATGCTTTTATGGAGGATGAGAGAGTGAAAGATTTTCCAGTTCTTTTACCTGAAACTTCCTAATGTTTTTAGTGCCCTGCTTCTCCTAGGCAAATATTCTGTGTTAGACTTCCCTCTCCTTCTCCCGCCCCCTCCTTCTTCTCTTATTCATGTGTTTTGATGAACACAAAATGCCTTCCAATCCTTAGAGAGCCGTACTTATCATTAGACTGATGTTTTCTGCCTCTCAGGTTTTATTTATGTAAGTCTAAAAATGTGTAGCTCACTGGCACCCCACATTGCTTTTGGCTTCTCCCATCTTGCACGTGCCATGCTAGCTCATGTTTGCTTTTTTCCTTGCACTCTTTCTTTCATGCTATTACAACTATTTTAGTACAGGATGTCTGAAACAACGAGCACCAATGAGGAGAATAAACCTCCTTTGAATGGGAGAAGAGCCATCCCACCAAACTACTCCAACGATGAAGAAAATGAGGTTCCTGAGATGGAAGCTTTTGGATTGATACCTAGAGGATTTAATCCTAGAGGTACAGTCTACAATTAATCCATAAATATATTTTTACATCGTCCATACTCTTAGCACAGGTCTGTGGACTAAATCCAAACCACTTTTTCCTTACATCTTTCCAATTCTGAGTTTTTCTTGCTGCTCATGTGAAAACTTACTGAAACCACCTATGTGTATGGAAGTGTTAGCATGGGTTATGGGTAGGGAAAGTCAGAGTAAAGAAGCTGAGTGACCAGTTATCAGCTTGAACTGTGGGACTGGTTAAAAAAGGCAAGAATGAGTTTTTCCAGTTTGATCACAATCACAGAATCACTTTAAGAACCTACTGGCTTCAGGCATGGCTGTGGCAGCATTGGAGTGAAGGGCCAGAAGGAGTCTGTTCTCTTAATGGCCTGTCTCATTTATATGGCCTTAAACTGCCTGTGAAACTGCTGCAAAATATTGTCTAGCAGGGAAGACTTTTGCTATATATGTTTAGCTCACTCACAAAAAATGACATGAGACTAAAAGGAATACTCATATGATTTTTTATTCTCCTGTGAAAAATGTTTCCATCATTTGGCTGGGGAAACAAAACAATACCATGGTAGAGAATAGACAAATCAAAGTATGTTCTCAGTGTCAGCTCTTTGGAGTCAATCAGAAATAAAAAATATGTAAGATCTGGTTTAAAAGAAAACAGGATTAACTTCTGAATGACTCATTAATGAAATGATGTTAATTTTTTTGCCTATTTGAGTTGAACAGCAGAACTTGTTGAGCAGGGCTACTGAGGGTAGCTGGATGTAATACTGCTTAATGCTCATAGGAGACTTTTCATCCAGAGTTGAAGGAGTGCTTAATAAATGTGGACAAGTATTAATTACTGAGTTTCACACATTAGGAAACAGGCAAAGAGATTTTAAGCGACAAGTTGCAAAGCATTATTTCTGTAATCCTAATCATGTGCCTTAACCACACTGCCCTCCCCACACACCCCTCCCCACCCCCATTTTAATACAAACACATTTCTTTTAGAAGCCTTTATTTTTTAAAAAATGCCTGAACAAACCAACTGGCATGTTAAGACTGCAGAAATTTTGCTTGAACACATTCTGACAACCCTGTAGCTCTGGGGGAAGTGTGTGTGTTTAAATTGTCAAATGCAATGCAGTGCAGGTCCTGGCTAGACACTGTTTCAAACCCAACATGCTCACAGAAACTGGAGATGTATAACTGTGGAATACCTTAGAAGGAATGCAGCCTGTAGCTAAAGCCCACCAGTACCAAGAGAAAGTTTCTATTGCTTTTTGATGTGCTTCACATCAGGCTCTGAATGAAGTTTGGTGCTTGTGGGCGGCAGCCTCCTGCTTTTCAGAAATGCAGTGGAAACTTAGGAATGTAGGGTCAAGGGAGTTGAGGCAGAGCCCAACATGTCCTTAAGGTGATGCTGTTGGTGAGAAGAACATCCCTTGTCCAAGCCAAGAGTTTGTGTGGCCACTGAGTAAACCTGGTATAGGACTGGTATGGCTGAAAAGTAAATCTGTGCATAACAGCAAAACTGTTTTTGTACAGCTGAATCAGCTCTGCTGTGCAAATCTCTCCAATGCTTGTAGCAAAAATATACAAGGGGTGACCTGAAGGGTCCCTGAAGGGACTGTAGAAGCATTCCTGTTTTGGTGCACATCAACAGTGATCTAAGCCTGTGGTACCAGCTGATACCACAGCTTACAAGTGCGGTCCCTGGACATACTGTTTGGGGTAGGATGCTTAAGTCACCTGTCAGACCACATTAAAGGTTTATTGCCCCATGGAGCTCGACCTGACATTCAGGAGCTGAGCTTGCCCCAGAGCACTCTCAATGTCGTGCTTGGGGGATAAAATTATTGTCCATGGGCAGAACAGGAGCAGCACAGTGTGATGAGGCTCTAGAGCTGTGAGCACATCCTGGCAGAGAGCTGCTTGTGACACCTTCCCCTTCTGCACACCCCTACACTTCTGGGCTGTCCAGATTTTTCTGTAGTGATTCCCAGATTTCGTTGCCAAAACACACAGAAAAAAAGCATGCAAATGCTTTTATCTCTGCTGTTACAACAGAGGTGTTTTCTAGCCTTTGACGCCTGATATAAACATCTAAACACCTGTGTCTTCACCTGTGTCAGATTGTAGTCAACACAGAGCCATCCAGTGAGTGGAGGTGACAGCACAGGTTGTCCAGAGAGTCACTGGATGTCAGTTCCATGGTGATCTGTACCCTTCTCTCAGTTCCACTGACTGCAGCAACCAACCATCAACTGGCCATAATAAGAAGTTACATACCAGGCTCACATCATTTAGATGCCTAAATTTAACTGAATTCTGCCCTTGATCTGTGCAGTGTAGGAGTCTACAGCTGAGCTAGTCACCCTCGTTTCCCTTGACAGCCAACAGAGAGAAACAGGCATTTTTAGGGTGTGATTCATTTGACCTATTTTAGCTACTACTCTCGGATGAGGTAAGACCCTGTGCTTGCCTGGCTCTCTGCTGACACCCACTTCTACTGGGTTGAATCACAGCCGGGGCGAGCACGGCGGCTACCAGGGCGAGCTGCATCCCCAGCCTGGCCAGCGGGCTGCCTGCTGCCGGAGCCGCCTTGCCTGCGGGAGGAGATGCTCATCAGGGGCACGGAGCGCTTCTTCGGCAAGAAGCCTGTGTCCCCGGGAACATCCCTGTGCCGTGTGCCCCCCCCGGCTCGTCCCGGCCAGCTCATCTCGCCACAGTGTGTTGTGGGTGGGCTCGATGGGAGGACACAGCCCTGACATCCCACTCTCCTTGGCGAGTGCGGTGCCTCGCCAGGCATTTGTGCTTCCCCTGCTAGCGGAGTGATGGGCACTTCCTTTGGAAATTCACGCTATTTCTTGTAATGATTCAAAGCCCTTCCCCTCTGGTTGTCCGAGGAAACCTGATGTTTGAAGGCTATTCTTTTTATTTGAAAAACTGCTCAACCTTGTGCTCGTTTATTTCCGTGCAAGCTTACACAAGCTTTAAGAAGGCTTCACACTGTTGCCTCTCGTGCAGCAAACCTGCTTGCACTGGGCAAAAGACCAGGCAAACTCTCAAGTGTATCTGACTTCAAAGGAGGTCTCGATTGGCCACCTGTCACTCACAGATGAGCATCGCCTGGAGCTTCCCTTTGGATCACACCCTGGTGCTGGTCTTAGCACATCCCATTACCCTGCTCTGTTTTGCTCTTCGTAATTACCATTACTGTAATTAGCACAGGCTCAGCCATGGGTTATCTTCAACTGGCAAGCTAAACGTACGTTTTAACACTGAGACCAAAAACGAAATGTGTTTTTTTGCAGATGTGTATGGCTATGTTCTGACAGGAGCTGTGTAAAGTCCTGTGATAAAATGAAGCAAATGCTGAACTGAAAGCCCAGGGTGGCTTAGCTTTGCAGTTCCTTCAGTGGGCTAACATGCAGAGGAAGGGTGAGGTCACTGTTGCCTTTTATTACAAAACAGGAGATGAAAATAAAACAAACCCTCAGCTCTGTTTTTATGTCTCCTTGGAATGAGGAAGAAGATGGGACAGTTTTTTATTGACAGCTTCATTCCTCAAAGCAGAACCCCAAAATACACAGCTTTTACATGTAGTGCTTTCAGCCCAGATGGGTTTGAAAGATATAAGGGGAGAGATTCTCCCCTGTGCCTGCTTTACCCCTGTACAGAAAATTCCTGCCTCGTGTAATTCAGTTGTGAGTTTTGTCAGCAATTTTGAGAGAGCATTGGTAAATTTTGCAAAGAGGGAGGTGAAGACATGCTCTACTTCATAGAAGGGCAATGAGAAAGATTTCTGATCAAAATGTTTCATATAGACATCTCTGTAACTTCAGCCAGTGCTAAAGTCAGTGGGTTTTTACAGGAGTTACTCCAGAAGCCTGGTGAATTGAGCAGAGAATAACAGTAATGTTGCCATGGGACTTTAAGCCTGACTCAGGATTGAACAGAGTATTCTAGCCTTTTTGCAGGTTAGGGTTAGCAGGAGGCAGATGGTTTTGGGTTCAGTTATGCAGGGCTTTTCCATGAAAAGTTCCTTATCATGCTGTGTCCTCAGGCATATTCCTTTCCTTCTGTTTCTTAAAGAACACAGATAGGGATCTGAGGGATGATGCAAGCAGGAGTGGGACCTACTTGCATTGCCATTACTCCCCTGTCTCCCATTAGCTGTTGCCCAGAGCCCAGGCTGGAGCAGAAGGACCATCCTGACCATGCTTCCCATCCAAGGAAGGTGCTGCCTGCAGGGCTCTGCTGCTTGTCCAGAACTGACAAATTAAACAATTGTGCTGAGCTTCTGTGAAAGGGGCCACATTCAGCCCTCAGTGACTTGAATGTCCAACTCATTTACTGAGCACATCATTCTTGCCCACAGTGTGCCTAGTAGAAGGCCAAATTAGCCACCATCACAAGTACACATAGCTCCACCAGCTGCTGTAAATGCACAGCTCTTTTTGCCAGGCATGAGTTTGGCTCTGTCACTCTAAGTATAAAATGCAGGAATTAGCTTGTTTCTAACTGTCAGCACCTGGAAGACAAGCTGAGAGCTGCAAATCTAGCTTTACTCTGCTCTCTCTCTCCTGGTGGTAAGTAGTAATGGTCCTGCTCCTCCTGGCAGAGGTTTCATGATTATGTGCCTAAGCATGCAGGTGAAAGAACAATGTCCAGTTCATTTTCATGTGGTTTCTCATAGTGTGAGAAGACTCCCTCTGTGCAGGTTCATGGTGTGGTAGTCATGTAGCTTATGGTGACTGCAAGTGCCTGTGGCTATCCCCAGTGCCACCCCACACAGGTCATTTGCTGAACGAACTACTTCTAGTTTGCTGTAAGCCTTTAGGCAGCCTGAATTTGAAGGGAGAAAGCTTTGCCTCTGCATGTTATAGATACCTACTGCTGCTTGCCTGTAACTCTATGCTGTAATTATATGCTGTAATGTTATATTTAGTTTTCATAAGAAGACACTAATAGCAGTGGAGGTGTACTAGGAAGCTGAGACAAGTCACATACAGTACACCCAAACCTTATCTAATACAGGCAATCCAAGCTCTCAGCTGAATGCGAGATCATTAACTGCCTCTCAGGCTCTTCAGCTCTCAGTACTGGTAGCATTTTGAAAACAACATTGTCACAAAGCCCCTGTGAATTTGCATTTTACAAATAGGGGGCTGCAAGAAGGGAGACAAGAAGCCCCAGCCGTCAAAGTCTCACTGATTGCTCTGGTAAACTTGTGACAGCAACGCCCAGACTTGTGGAAAGCCAATGCCAATGGAACGATGGGTCCAGACTCTCCTTGGGGTCATTCAGCTTCCAACACCTAGCAACCTGCTCTTTCTGTGGTTGCTCTCACCATGCACTTGAAGCCTTTTAGCCTCTGTGAAAATGGCAGGTGGACAGAGAAGTGTCTGTCCATAAGTCTCTTCTCAGCCAGGAGCATGTAAGCCCCAGACAGATCCAGCACGTTCCTGTTACATGGTATTCCTTCCCTGGAGAATGGGAGGACAGGGCCTCTAATGGTGTTGATACCAATACTGGCATTTCAGGTCACTGACTCCTTCCCCGTCCGCTTGTTTACATGTTTCTGCAGATTACCTGCGTGTTGTGGATATTTATATGTTCAAGGAGCCTCAAGAGATCAACAAGCAGGAGCACCACACTGACAAGTACTACAACCCCAAGCTGATAGTACGTCGGGGACAGGCTTTCCAAATCCAGATTGACTTCAACCGACCCTACAAGCCAGAAACAGACCAGTTTTGGCTGGAATTTTTGATGGGTAAGTGCCTGGCAAAGGCTGTGTCTTATCAGCAAAACAGTGGTCTCTCATAAACAGGAAAACAGCAGAACTTAATAGCTGTTTTTTTTCCTGTTATGATTGATAAACCACAAAAACAGGCTTAGCCATAGGCAAGGAAGTGTTTTTCTAAATAGGATTTGAATCCTTTCTTGAGAAAATCACCAGAATTTTATGTACGAGAAGAAGGAGCAAATCTGGGGGTTTCTGTTTCATAAGAAGCTGTGCTTTTTTGAGCTTTCAGAGTTATATCTGGTTAATGCTGTATGGCAATGCTGAAAGGTAGGTGGAACAGGAAACCTCTTTTGTTAGTGTTTAGGAGATGTAGGAAGGAGGAGTCTGTTGTTTGAGGTAGGAGAGGTGACTGTATGAACTGAGATAGCAAAATATTGATTGCATAGAGAGGGGAAGTTACACCAGATGGAAGAATCTTGCAACCTTTCAGCCTGCATTTACAAACAACTTAGCAACAAGAGATAAAGTTCAGCAACTGTAATTTTGGACCAGAAACAGAATCATAGAATCATAGAATCACTAAGGTTGTAAAAGACCTCTAAGATCATTGAGTCTGCATGCTAGCCTAGCACTACCATGTTTACTACCAAACTATGTACCCAAGTAGGGGTGGTGATTCCACCACTTCCCTGGCAGCCTGTTCCAATGCATAGCTATCCTTTCAGTGAAGAGATTTCTCCCAATATTCTATCTAAACATCCCCTAGCACAACTTGAGACTATTTCCTCCTGTTCTATTGCTTGTTACCTGGGAGAAGAGACCAACCCACTCCTTGCTACAGCCATCTTTCGGGCAGTTGTAGAGTGATGAGGTCTCCCCTGAGAGGTCTTCCTTTTCTCCAGACTAAACACTCCCAGCTCCCTCAGCCACTCCTCATAGAACTTGTGCTGCACACAATTCCCCAGCTCTGTTGCTCTTCTCTGGACACGCTCGATGTCTTTGCTGTAGTGAGTGGTCCGGAACTGGACATGGGATTTGAAGTGTGGCTTTACCAGTGTTGAGAGACTTACTCTGGACGATGTCAGAGACTTTCTTGATTTATTGCTGAAAGAGAAGGAGAGCTTTTTTCCTCTCACTGAGAAATCTTCATCAGAGACCCAGGTCCTAAGGTACCTGTTGACTCACTGAAGGTACAGGACTACAGAAGGGCATAAACTCACTGGAAAAGGAGAGAAGCAAAAGAGTTTCCTGCTATGCTCCAAAGATGGCACCACCAAATTCTGGTCCCTCCCTATAACACAACTCTGGGAAACACCCAGCTTCATCTTGATTGATTTGGGAGTTTCTGTGTTAAGACATCAATGTTCCCATTATAAAGTCTTTAAAGTAGGTTATAATTGATGTTTTAATTTACTTTCCTGTGAGATGCAGATCTGAGATTTGTAACACTGAGTCTTTTCCATCGTTGAATTATGATGATGTGGCCATTTATTAGATTTGTTGTCTTCTAAAGCTAGATGGGCGTTTATCTCTTAAACATATGTGCAGTGAAAATGTTACTGTCTGCACATTTTTTTTCATGGGTCTCTTCTTTCTAATTTAAATTAGGGTTGGGAGGCATGTTATGACAGTCCAGTGAATGATTGGCTGAACAGCCACAAGTGCCTTTAAAAATTTAATATGCATAAATATCATTAGTTCTTTTGGGATTTAATTAAATTCAAGATTGTTCCCTTAATCTTTATATGTTTAAAACAAACAGCTGTATCAAGAAGATGTGGAAAATGGAACATTTGTTTTTTATTGCACTCCGTGCAGTTTGCATTTGTTTTAATAAGATATTCTATATTGGAAGAAGAAAATTAACACTTCTTTTGACATTGCACAATCCACTTAAGAGAACACACTTATTTTTCTATTGCTCTTTCCTAGCACATCCATCTGTGTTTTGTACCTTGGATAAAAATACTCTCATCTTCAGCCATGGTAGGAATGGGGTTAATATAGCCTGAGTCAGGGGAGCCTCTGCAATAAACACAGCTCTGAATGATTCCTTTGGAGCTAGCCCTGGGTGTGTGGTGGAATTCCCCTCCCTCTTCTTCACTGTTGATGTCCTTCCAGTGAAATGGGATGGGTGTCCATGTGTGGTGGCTGACAATTGGCTGCAGATACAAGATAATGTTTAATGCTATTGCCCTCCCCTGGTTTTTCTTTGCTTCTGTGAGCACCACTGCCCTCTTGTTGCAAGGACTTTAGCTCACAGAGATTCAGCTGGGAGGTGTTCCAGCTCCTCTTCTGGGAACTGGTCAACACTCAGCATTCTGCAAATGTTTCTTTTTGTGAACGTGTGGTGAAAATGCAGTATATTTGTTCTCAGAGGCTAGCAATGGGAAGCAAAACAAAAACAGTCCATTGCAGAGAAGGAAAATTCAGAAATTATATGCTTGACTCTTGCTACTTCTCCTTTTAGTATCAATTCCGATGTTTAATGCTGAGAAGAGAAGGGAAATTTCTCTTACTTGGAAAAGACTGCTGGATGTCTCAGTGTTGTACTCTCAAACCTTGTGTCACAGGGAGATGTGACCATTTTCATCCAGTTTTTTCCAGTTTGACTTCCTGAAGAGCTCACCTCTCTGAGCTCTGTACTTCCTGAACAGCAGAACCCAGTCCAAAAGCTCTTGCCCAGGCTGCCGTGAGCAAGGGAGAGAGGCAGGCACCTCCAAGCAGAGTAACCCTGTTGTCTTAAAGTGGAATGAACTCTCTTCTGGATTTTTTTTCTTCCTCTATTGACTGTCTCTCATAGACCAGACTCTGACTTTAAGAAGACCAAAGGCAGGGAAGGTGAATTCTGCCCTTTGGTACTGTCAGGCAGAAGCTATCCCTAGGGAGTGGCTCAGACAACAGCCCTGCAGCAGAGGCAGCTTGAGCTCAGAGAAACTTTTTGCGCTGAAAGGAGTATACCTCCTAGGAGTGTGCTGAGTTTGGGAGATTAAAGTAATGGACGCACAAAATATTGGCAGGCTGTTGTAAGATGACCTTTCCAATGAGCACTCTGTGTGCCTGAGCAGTAGATTTCAAATGTTGCAGCAGAACTGTTGAATAGAATATCCTAGGTTGGAGGGGCCTCTGGAGGTCTCATCTCTAGCCCTTGGTCAAAGCAGGTCCAGCTTCTCCAGCACCTCTGGGTCTTTCCCTATGAGCAGGTTTTGAGTATCTCCAAGAGTGTGGATGTTTCCCCAAACAATGTGGACCAGGCCATCCTGAACTGCAGAATATTTCGAGTGGTTCAAGGTTCTATTCTCATAAGGTACGAAGTTACTCTGTAGGCATGGCTGGTCTTGGCTCACAATGAATTCAGTTGGAGCTGGGAAAACTCCAAGTCTCCTTTTGCAGGGCTATACCTGCAGTGGGGGCTGTTTATACAGTAGTGCTTGTGAAGTTATGCAAAAGTTATTAGTTCCCAGCTCTGAGAAAGTTCCCAAAGTTGACATTAATCCATCACAGAGTTTTTATCCATTAAAGACTAATTTTGATCCTGAAAAATGTGACAATTGTAATGGATTGATCCTGTGGTGTGCACAGAACTTTCTATATCCGTTATTCTCTAAAATTTACTTTCCTTTCTCTTTTCTTTTTCACTCCTCTTTTTTCTTCTTTTGCATCATTAAAAAGATGATTAATGAAGCAAGTAAATCAAGTAGAGACTGCTTAATCCTTCTAATTGATAATGAATCAAGGGTACCTGGGACAAATACTTCTTCTCTCATGTGAAACCAGATCTGAAACACTCAGAAAACAACCTTTAATTACAATCCTTTTTAATCCAGTCCATTTAAATTCCATTTTCAGAAAATTCGTGGGTCAAATTGTAAAAAAAATGTATATATGCATGTAAATAGATATATATTTTTGTGTATATGTATATATATATGTGAATATATAAATAATTCACCCCAATATCTTGAAAGTCACCTTTACATTCTTCTGTGATAGTTCCTTATGACTGAAATTGTTCTTGCTTTAACAGATTGTTTTCTGTAGAGTCATCCCTGATGAAATTGACTGAAATGCTAACATGTGAATTAGAATAATTTAGTTTTGCACATAATCCTTCATTAAATTAGGACCATAGTTGCCTGCCAAAGTATGGAACACAATGAATGTGCCCAAAAAATCCACATGGAAAAATATCCACTTATAAAGAGTAATTAGATGTAACACCAGTTCTTGTGCTGGACCTCAGCCCTGGCGCAGTACCTATGGTTTAAGAGCTGCTCTGTCACCACGTATTTCCTTCATTTCTGCCTACCTCCTGACCTTTACAAGAGGAAAGGTGAGCATCACCACTTGGATGATACTTGTTTCATTGGTCTGGGGTTGTGATGAAAAAGCCACAAGAAAAGTGCAGATGCTGTGCTTATATCTAGTTTCTCACAACAGGATTAATTCCAGTTTGTTTGGAGCCTCAGTGAACCCAGAGGAGCCAATGGACTCCTTCACTCATCTTAATCTGTCCTGACTCCTGACTTTGTGGTGATGGGAATATTTTGTTTTTCTCTTTGTTTTCCACAATGCAAAGCTTAGCCTGGCTGAGCATAGCTCCCACACCTGGGACAATCAGTTTGGTGTGAGTGCTGCAAAGTTTCCACTAGCACTGATGCACTGGCAGGGATTTCTCTGAAAAGCAGATATATGATGAGATGGGCTTTTACAGCCTTCAGTCTTGCTTTTAGTAGTAGCTTCCAGTACGTGGCTGTAAATCCTTGAGGGGTTGATGAGTTTATATGGTGCATCCTGACTCTAATGATGTATTTTCCCACATCCTCATAAATTGCTGTCTATTTGTGTTTTCCTTAAATGGCTTCATAAATCCATTTCTATTGGTCTAGCCCTAAATGTTATTATGAACGTTTTATTCATTGACGCACTTCTGGAACGACCATAAATTCCAGTCCCGCAGGCTACTATCACCTTTCCACACATGTGCATGTGTGGACACCCAGGCACCTGTCCATATGCTCTCCTCAGGCTTCTATAAATCATTGGCTTCTGGCCTGAAATCAGAGGAGAGATTCACTGCTCATTTTTCCACAGTCTTAGCCAGTTCCAGAGGGGTAGTTATAAACACATCAAAGAAGCTAAGAACATAAAGATGTTAGAGCTGATCCCGTAGGGCTTATTTAGGTGGCACCAAATTCCCACTTATAGTCAGAGGGATATCTGAGTTCAACTAAATAACCAGAGGTCCAGTTCAGGATACACACAGCAGAATCAATGGAGCTCCTTATACTGTCTTGCAGTGTCCATGGCCTTTCCCTGTTTTCACAGCAGAGTTGGACCAGGAATGATTCCAGGATTATAGAGGTTTTGATGATTTTGTCAGACAGTAATTCTGCCTTAGGGGGAAGTATTGCTACCTCTGCTGTCACCTGTCTTCCTCATCAGCTCTGGGGCAAGGCAGGTTGTAGCCGACAGAAGTGCTGGAATGTGAGATGTGTCCCAGCACTAGGGATGAGATGTTGAGCTGAATTCTGACTCTGGGTAAAAGTTGCTCTTTGGAAAACTTTGGATCTTCATGTTTTAGGAGATTTCTTGGCACTATCAAGAGAGCTAACCAGTCTAGAGGACACACTGTGTTGGTAGGTAACTCAGGACTGTGAGTTTATTAGATCCTTTTTTCACAAAGTACAAAAAGTTGAGCAGAGATACAGAAACACCTGATGGTCTAAACTTGGAGTCTCATTTTGTGACAGAAAAAATAATTTATTAGCAGCGGAACATATTTCCTAGAGATTGACTCCCAGCAGACAAGAGACCTATTTGCCAGCTCTTAGCAAAAAACAAACCTCTCCACTTTCTGAACAAAGGCATTGGGGGTATTTTTTCCCTCCGCTCTGGAATTCTCAGCTGGGCCCCAGAGGAGCAGAGAGGGGGGAGTCCCTTGAGGTGGTCTATGAATGCAGTATTTCATGCAAAGCAATCTTTATTGAGCTGACTTTTGCACTGCTGCAGCAGCGTCAAGTGGCACATAAAATCTGGCTGTATTTTTTTAGTTGTTTTACTAGCTAAGGTGTGTGGCTCTGATGTGTGTTTTACAATTGTAAAGTACTAGAAACATTCACTTCTGGGACAGAGTGGCCAGATGTTAAGGATTCATAACTGGAGCCATGAGCAGAACTGCTTTCAAGATATTTGCATTTACTACATTTCCAAGTTTGTATGTAGCACTTCTGAATTTGAGGGTGGGAGAAACCCATATGAGATGTTAGAGATTTAGTTACTACTGCTTTTAACAAAAAATTGTTTCTTCTTCTTGCTTCTTTTGATTGTTTGGAATTTTATTGGAGCACCTCTCCTGTTTCTTTCTAATTTGTTTTACCATGTGTTTTGTGTCATAAATCCCATATGCTAACACCCATCTCCAAGGCTGCTTGCTATCAAAAGGCTTACCTCTGCTACACTCTGTACTGGTGACTTCCAGCTCAAACTTATTTACCAACATATCACAATTATTATACTTCCATGGATGGTGTTGAAAAGATTTTTTACCCTTTATATGAAAGAGTGTATCTATACAAAACAAATGAACTTATAGGAAAATTGTTAATTACTGTGTGTAATATATATTCCAAAGGGAGACAGATTACTTGACTCCTTGAATAGCAAATCTTCCAAGGAGTGTTCCTAAAAAGACAAAGACTACTGAGATACAGCTTTGTTCACCTCCTTCTCTTCTGAGGTACCCCACTTCCATCAGGAAGGAAATGTCCTGTGAAACTCACTACATTTCTAATCTCTGTGCTACCAAACCTTCCCTCCTTGCTGCTGGAAGTAAAGCTCAGTTGTGTAGGACCTATCCAAGAGCACCTGCTGGTCCCTCCAATGTCTGTGCCAACAGCACAGCACTAATTCAGCCACGGCGTTTACGAGCTGTTTAATGCACACACACACACACACACACACACACACACAGCAGTGTGCATGTCCACTGGGGATCAAGGGGAAAGCTAAACTACATGTAGTCAGGAGCTTCCAGGGCCAGTATAGAGAAGGAGAGGAGAAGGAGGAGAATAGTCTGAGCAAGCCCTGGCTCCTGTTAGTCCCCTGTAAGAGCAGCAGCAGAATTGGATAACTGGGGGGGGACTGCTCATGTTTTGACATCTGAACTCACTGTACCTATCTCTCACCATCTCTCTATTCCTGTAAATCTCTTTCTGCTGTGACAGTTTGACCCAGAATTTAACACAGCTTGCCTCTGTGCCTGATGGGCCCAGAGTTGACATGCTAAGGAGGAAAGGCATATGTTGAAAATAACTTACTTTGAATGCATGTGTGTGGCCGCAGTTCTGTGGTTTAGATGGCTCATTATTTGATGGTACATATAGATTTTGTCTAGCTTGAACCAATGCTGCACTTTGCTCTTTGCCCCTGTAAAGTGTCTATGTGTGATAGGGGACATCCCATGCATGCCCACATCCACACATGCTGCAGTCATGTTGCCTTTTGCCATGTAGATCTTTATTAATGTTTTTTAAATTTATTTTACGAGTTCCTTTAATAGCAGCAGCAGCTACTTTGTTCCTCTTTTCCTGGATGCCTGGAAACCCCAAGAAGTGTAGAGTTGAGCTGAGCTGCAACTGAAGTGAGAAGGATCTTTAAGACCCCAGCTTGGTTAGATACAGAAAGCAGGGTGGAATAAGAAAGGATAAGAAAGAAGTATCAAAGGATTGCAGGCCTGTGCACTGTGCATCAGAGGAAATAGATTTGTTTGTGCCATTAAACATTCTGTAAAAGGGAGGTTTCTGTAAAAAGTAATGTCTTCTGGCAGTGTTGTGGCTCAGGACCTAGCACTGAAATGCAGGGGTTGGAGGCCTGAGAAAGGAGGTCGCTTCTTAGACAGTGAGTTCTCTCCTGTCCTCTTCTGCTTCAAAGGCAGGACAGTCAGCAGCTTCTATTCAGTACATGATATCTTTGAAGGAGCCTATAAAAAAATTCATCCAGTGCAGGAATCTCCAGACTTTCTGAGTTCACAGGCTGGATTTTCTCATTATCAATTTGCTGTTAGAGTGAGCAGAAAGGGACATCCCAACAGTGTGATGTCACACAACGATTTTGTCTGCCACAGAGCAATTGGCTGTGAAATGTCCTCATGTGAGGGCCAGAGCCTCCTACACCCAAAGCAAACGTGAGCACTGGGGAGTGAGGCAACCACAAAGAGCTGGCTGTGGAGCATGGTTTAGGCTGCCAACTCCTGGAGCAAATCAGAGCCGGAGAGATCCTAAGCCAGCTAATGCTACTGGCATTATGTCAGCACCCTCCTGTCAGCATAAAAAGGGTTTATCTTGTCTACATGTCCCAGTCCTGACATGCACTCAAACTGCCTCCTGCCTCTCCATGGGTTGGGTTAGTACCAGAGACCCTTCAGAGAGTATTCTGCCAGGCATTCACAGGTTTTGGTAATGAGTCTTTGGATAGTATTGAATCTTCTTCCTTAGAGACTCAGCCAGAGAATGAAATCACCACTGCATGTTACCCCTTCTGAGAAACGGCAAACATTGCAAATATCCCAACTATGAGCCAAAGCTGGCTCTACTTTTCCCCTGCAGCCAGAAATGTGTGCTCAAGATGTAGATAAAGGTCAAAAGGCCAAGCCATCCTGATAGGACTTCCCTACAAAGCTGATAAACATAGTACTGAGCCTATGCAAGAATTATTTGGCCAGCAACCTTAGCATGCAATGCCAGTTACTCAGCTTTATAGCACTCTAGTATCAAGATAACAGATGTGTGTATATGAGACTAGTGAGGCTGATGCTGTCAGATGTCTAGATGTGCATCTGCAATTCAGCTCCACAAGCTCCTGACAGAAGTCACAATTCCCTTACTCTTTAATTTACACACCTTATTCTTCTATTTGCATTTTGTTTTGTTTAGTTTTTGGTTTGGTTTGGTTCTATTTCAGAAGATTAGGGAACCTGTCCCCTCTTCAAAGAAAACATTAGAAATTGCTCACTGTGCTCTTGAAGGCTCTGCCCATCTTCCCAAACTTCCTTGTGGTTTAGGATTTATGTAACCATTAGCAAGCACCTAATCAAGATTGTCTGTCAGGAGCAAACAATGTACTCTTGTATTTACTATTCATAACACCTGCAAAGTATCTTGACTTCTAGGATTTCCATCCCTGGCAAATCTGCTATGTCTGCCTGGTGCCCCAGAGCACCTTCTCCTCATGGGTGAGCAAGCTAATGAAGTGACCTCTTACTCTGTGGGACCAGCTGTATGGGGCTCTGGGCTGAAAGAACCTTGCATACTCCTCAACAGCAACTACAGCTCCTCCCTTGTCGAGCAAAAGGTCTATTGTAGTGTCTTGTGGCGTTGCTTGTTTGGAAGGGAAAATGTGGTTTTGAGTTTTCAGAAAAAAGTGAAAATACCAGAGGCTTGGTATTTTGCCAAGGTGCCAGTGTCAGTGGTCCCATAAGGATGTCTTGAAAAGTTTTCATGGCCTCTTTGAGATCCTATCTGGTCCCTGTAGGCAGATTTTCTGGGAAGTGATTCTGCAGTCTGCCCATGTACACGTGGCATACACAGATATGGTGCAAAGTCACTGCCAGAGTACAGCTTCTGTCCCCAATAGGCTCCTACACCAACATGCAGCTTCCAGCAAAGACAAGGATGTCAGTTCATAACCATGTTAAAATAGTAATCTCTTCCCCCTTCCACCTTTCTGAAGGAGGTACGGGAGGTATTTTTAAAAGTAGAACTTGTTAACGGTTTTCAAGGATATCTGTTCAACTACTTGATTTGCTTTGCTGCTTTGTTTGCCTGGACTGCTTTTTTTAGAAAAAGATTATGTCAAAACTAGAAGCAAAATATCAACTGTAGAGGCAAGCTGGGTCATACACAGTTGCACTACAAAGAACAAGAATGTGTTCAGCTCCCAGATCTGTTACCTCTATAGGCTCTTCTCTCTACACTGGCTTTCTTTTGATGGTTTATATTTGAAGTGTCCAGTGCTCTATCTCCTAGTGTTTCCTATTGATTTTGCTCTCTTATTCTAGTCCTTTATTCTTCTGTAGGACTTTTCCTTCCATTGTGTTCCTCACTGATCTGAATGAGTTTCATGGGTTACAGCATGCCTGGCCTGCAGGGCAAAGTGGGCTATTTATGTGCACTGAATATCTGCAAAATGGAAATTCATGTGCTCAGAATAATCTCTTGGATGAAGCACAGTAGCCCCAGATTTCTCAGAAACACAAATGTCATGGCAGCTTGCAAGTTTCAGATTTAAAGCTGGAGTTGTCCTTTCCCAAAATGTACCAATGTTCAGATCTGTGATTATCTCTACATCGGTAGTATAAAAATAAGCAAGCAAGAAAATGGGTTTAATTTTGAAGTTCTTAGATAGTAGGAATGAAAAATATAGAAGTCTGTCCCTCCGTCTGCCATCATTGCTTTTCATTACCCTATTTTTGAATGAGAGAGATTCACTTTCAGCCTAAAATATGAAATGAAGAGTAGATTTGAGAATGAGATAAGGAACTCATCCTTCTCACAAGTGTCTCTTCTGTCTATGCTTCTGGTTGGCTTCCAGATTTATTTTGGCTCTACCTCAGTCTCAAGGGGTGGAGCCTCACACAACTTTGAATCCTGGCACTGTACATGTTTACATGTAGCCTATCTGTCTAGCTGTTTTTAGAGCTGGCAGAGTAAAATAAGCTTCTCTGGAGTGTGATTTGTCTTACTGTGAGGCAGACTCTCACGTGCGGTGCTTTGGAGGCATGTCATACTTTGGGACCCATTTCTGGCAGAGGAAGTCTGGCGATTCAGCCCCAGTGTGGTGGTTTATATTCTAGGCATCCAGAACTGGTTCCCACTACGTCCCTGAGGAGTGGATGCTTGGTGGGAACTGGGCACTGGTGTCTACAGGTGACCACATTTGTGTTTCCTCCATCTCTGTGGACTTCATGAAAGAGTGCTTGGTCTCTGCTTGGCAGTGCAGTAGTGCAGAGAAGAACAGGGTTCTGCTCTGCTAAAGAGCCTCAAAGCTGATGTCTGTGCCCCAGAGGGCACTTGTGTGCTAGTGACCAGGGTAGTGGATACATCTGGACTGGGGAAGGGGCTCTCACCTAAACTCCTAAACTTACCAACAGTCTAGCTGATGTTGTTGACACCAAGGCAAGGAGCAAGCTGGGGTGCAGTTTGCTGCACTAGGAAAAACAATGGTGAGCAAGAACAACCTGGACAGCCCCTTCTCATGCTGGCAGTACTATCTGTGCTCCTATCTATGCTCCAGTGAGACTGGAGCTTTCTGGAGAGAGGTGGGTGGGGGTGTGGGCACAGGCTGCCTGCAGGAAGCTGTTGCAGGTATTTGTGTGGCTGTGCTGTCAAATTACCAGGCCCTGTGAGGGGCAATGAGAGAGTAGGTTATTTTTGCCCACTAAAACCTGTCACTTCCATTGAAAATAAGACAAAAGGACAGAGGACTGCCAGAAAATTAAAAAATTGTAAAACAAGTGAACCTCTTCACTTCTCTTTCCAGGTCGCTACCCACAGCAAAATAAAGGCACCTACATCCCAATCCTTGTAGGCAATGTACTAAAACCTGGTCAGTGGGGAGCAAAGATTATCCACAGGGAAAACAACTCCATTCGGCTGTCCATCATGTCCTCTGCCACCTGCATCATTGGGAAGTTTCGCTTGTATGTTGCTGTCTTGACTCCCTATGGCATCCTTCGGACACGCAGGAATTCAGCAACCGACACTTACATCTTGTTCAATCCCTGGTGCCAGTGTAAGTACCTGGTCAAAAACTTACACTTTCTGCTGCTGGCCTCATCAGGTTTTAGGTGGGTTGGTCCAGGAATGGGAGCATGGTACCGAGGAGGTTGGAGACATGTCAGTTTGGGTCTGGAAAATTTACAGTAACTCTCCCAAAAGTCAAGTCTTTCAGGGTGGAGAATAGCCCTATGTGAGCAGGGTTCCATGCTGGAAGCCGATGCCTTTGTTTCATCTAAACTCTGCAGTTTTTTGAGGCCAAGCCTGTGTTTACCAGTTCAGGCTCCATTTCTCATAGTAAACATACCCCAAGGTTTTACTCTGACTTGAATAGGCAATGCTGAGAGTCTCCAGTGCCTGTGTGTGCTTTGAATAAGTCAATATGCGCCTCCTTTTTCCAGGATTTGGTGTGGGGCAGGATGTGGCAGCCCCATGTACTCTGTTGACTTACATCGCTAATTGCCACATTTGGGACTGAACATCTGCAGTCAAAGTGTTGCAGGAATTCAATGGGAGCTGCTGTTCCTGCACAGGTTGAGTGGAGTCAGCTTGCTGTGGCATCACTGGCCTTCCTGCTGCTACATGACATTTGCCCTTATAACTTCCCCTTTAGTGGTGACTAATTAGCAACGATGCCCTCTCTGAGGAACAAAACATTTTGCAAATGAGCCTTTTTTTATAATACAGTGGGTTGAAGAAAAATTTAATTTTTCAAAATCTTCAAGGATCCTTGGAAGAAATCAGGCTTTATGCTGTCAGGGTTGTATTTTACCCAATGAACTCTATGTCTGGTTTTCAGGAGAGGGCAAGAAGGACCAGAGAGGTTTGACTCAGCCTTCTGACAGACTGTAGCACTGTCTCAGCTTCCAACACTTGCAAGGCTCCAAGTCACATGTATTGCAGTATATTTAGGTCACCAGCTAACTTCAGTATTCTCCTGCTACCCTTCCTTCATCTTTCTGTTTTTTTACCACAATATTTGCATCAAATAATCCTCTACCAAACAAGGACCCTCCTACCAAGTGACAAGTAAGTTTAGCATTATTAGTAGAGCCCATTATTCAGCTGCTCTGCTGTCAGTACATGGAATGATTTGTGCTGGATTCATTACTTGCCCCTAGTCCAAGGGAATATAAGCAATGATTAGCTTATGCATTATTTAAGGAGATATAGATTAATGCTGAATAAAGAGGAGTTAGTTAAGTGGGAATAGGAGGGGAGGGCAGGGCCTTTGGCCCTGCCACACCGTGAGATACTTCTGAAAGCAGTGTAAGGTACCTCAGAGCAGTGTGCTAACAGTTTATTCTGGAGGGTGTGCAACAGAAAGAGACTAAACATTGCCAAAGCTTTGACCCACTGTGAGCAGACAAAACTTCTCAAGGTTTGTTTTGGCATCATCAGACTCCAGACTTCAGCCAGGGAGGTGCAATTCTCCACCTAAAGGTAGAGCACTGCTTGGTTTTAGTCCTGGGTGTTGTGACAGCCACAACAGTGATGCTGCAGCACGCAGCACATCCAAAGAAAAGCTTCTTAAATTGCCTCAGTTTGCCTGATGATTGATTAGCAGACAACCAGCCAGGGCTGCATGCAGTCCTAATGCAGAGACAAGATGTGATGTGGGGGGGTTGCCTACCCCACTGTGGTGTGACTGGGACCACACAAACTGATGTGAGGTGTTAGTCAGAGGGAAAAAGGGAAAATCGATCTCTACTTCACACCTCCTTGCCCAGCAACTCTACATGCAGACTGATGCACCATTATTCATGGTATATGGACATTTGCTCTCTTGTCTTCTCCCTCCCTCACACCTGAACTGAATGAGTCCAAAAGCCAGCAAGATTAAAACCACAACATGAAAGTAAACCCACAGGGAGTGAGACATGCAGCAGTTGTCGCCAGTGGCAGGCATCGGCAAGGCTGATGGAAAAACTCTCCCTTAGGAAAGCAAAAAAGAGTCTCTGGGCAGCAAGGACATGCTGTGTGACCCCAGATCCAGGGCAGGCAACTCAGGGACCACATTTTCCTCTGCAGCTTATGTTTTCAGGTGTGTCTCAAAGGCTTCAGGTCCTGTCACTTGCTGACTATTGTAGTTTTCATTTCCTGCTTGTTTCATTTGGATTTGGATATATCCTCATTTTTTGTTCCTCTTTTACTCCAAGGTAGTTTGGGCTAATTGGTTCCTATATCTGTCTTTCCCTCCTTTCCTTGTGTTAGAAAATCAAGGACTGTTTCTTCATGCTTTATCCCCTGGCTGGAAAAGATTTTTCAGTGGAATGACAAAAGGGTAGAAAAACCAAGGCAGTTAAAGTGCAGAGAAAACAATAGTTTGAAAATCTTCTAGACTTGTTTGCTGGGTTAATAACTAAGCAGAAAAGTCTGAGTGAAAATCCTCATTAAAAAGAGAGAAGACTGGTGCCAGGAATGAATGGGGATTGTTATAGCAGGGCGCAGAGTATGGGCTCTAGTGCCTGGTGCAGCTTTCCAACTCATCATTTTGGAGGAACATCAATATGTCAGTATGAGCTTTTCTTTCAGACGGAGGCATTTGTGCCCTTTCTTATTACTCCTTTTCTCACTATAGTTCAGTTTTGACATATTTTCCCAGGCAGGGCTGTTTTTTTTTCCTGCTGCTTCAGAAGAAGTTTGAATACTTTACCAGTCAAGCTACAGAGTACTTTGCTTAAAAAATCATCATATGCTTTTATGTATTTTAATCCCTTTAGCTACATTGAGGACTGATAACCAAGAATACTTAAAAGACACTGGACTTAATTCTCCAAAATTATATACACTAGCCCCAAACATCTGTGAATTCACCTAACTAGTGGATTGAGATTTCAGTTACTCAGGTGAAATTTTCATTCACTTAATAAGCAAAGTAAAGCCTGTGAGGAGAGACAGCATCTTTCTATAGTCAGGTGACATGGTTGGATAAAACAGATGTGCTTTTGGGCATGCAGAGCTCTCTTCAGTTCTGGAACAGAAGATACAAATGGCAAGTAGTTAAGGATAACTTCTTGGAATTTAACTAAACTCTTAGCAATATCAGACTACATGAAAGCAGAGTAGAGCTCCTTTGATCTGGATACTGTGAGCTCTTTCCAAGAAGCTGTGAGCTCTTTCCAAGCAGGTGCAGCTTTCTGCTGGGGGACATTAAGTGATATCAGGAAAAGACCTCTTGCTGACTTCTGTGATTCTCTCACAGGTGGAGGTGCATAGTGTAGCTGAGTAAATTGCAGACCCTGTGGGCTTTAGTGTGCATTTTGCTCACCCAAGCCTCATGCAAAGTCGATTACATTTAAGCAATTAAATACATTGCAACTTTATTGAGTCAGCTGCATATTTCTTCTGCTTAAATGTTCTAATACAGTTTGAGGATTAGTAACATGTGGTTGACTTTGGATTCATCTCACATGTTACCAGTCACCCAAATTTGGCCCAATAACATTTTCTTACTTTTATAGGTAAATCTTAAATTCGATTGCTTGTGTCATAGATTCCGCATGGGCAAAATTCACACGGAGCTTCATCCTTCTGCTACACTAATGTAGGCAAGTACTAGCACTATTCAAGGCAGCATACTGATCTTGATTCTGAGTTGAGTGTTTTCTGTAGATAACTGCATTTAGCTCTTGCAGCCTGGGGTTTGTCACAGCACTGTCCTATTCCCAACATGAGCCCTGGGGGTATTGTGGTTCCAGTGAGGCCCAGCCTTACTGGATTCCTGCAGGAGCACACTGAAGGGAGGCTGGGAGCTCAGGGCAAGCCTGCTGCTTCCACTTCCATCTGTCTGCTGGTGCTGCTGTGCTCAGCTGTCACTGTCTGCATGAAGAAGTGGCTTTTCCAGCACCACAGGGTTGCTGTGCTGGGGTTGGTGTCCCTCCATTCTAGGTAGAGTTCTCTTATGTTCATTCACTTTCCCAAATAGAAAGGGTTACTTTGCACTCCACATGTCTTCAGCAAGGGATTCCTCACCCGCAGCGCTGTCTTCACATGAAGTGTATTTTCACCTTATCCAACTTCAAACAGAGCAGCATAGAAGCTAATTTGCTTCTTTGTAGCATTGCTGGTGTCTTAGTAAATTCTCAGGATAAAAGATGCGAGTAAGAAAACCTCTGAACTGCTAGGGAAGAAGAACAAACAAACCCAGCACACTTCTGTGGAATTCTTCTGTTTGTCAGATGTGAGCCTCCACTTGCACAAAATAATTAGGAGTTGCATTATGTAGAGCATGCTTAGCATCAAAGTAGTCACAAATGCCTCATATTTTCTTCTAAACAGTCTCAAGGGCACTGAAAGCTGTCAAAAATCAAAGCAGCTGGCTTCCCTGTAAAACACAGAAGACCTTTTTACCTTATCAAAAACACAAATATTTAAAACAATCGACAGAGAAGTTAATCAATTTTCATCTGATTTAGCAAGGATCATGCAGTCTCAAAATAACATAAGCATCTCAATTGATACCAGCAAGATCAATGTTGATATTTTTAATCCCCAAAAGCAAACAGCAGCTGTCAAGAATGCATATGCACACGCTTCACTGAATGTGTAACTGCACAGAAAAAGGTGCGAATTCTCCTTCTTTAAATGAACTCTCTGTACTATTTGTATGGACAGACTTTAATAAAATCCAAAGCTCGGTGAGAGAATGCAGATAATCGTTCAGTGAGCAAATCAGGCAAATCCAGCCTAATGAAACAGAACCTCCATGATCTGTAATGTGTGAAATATTTTCAGTAGGATGTTATACAGAACTTGTTGGACGACAAAAAAGGCATGTAATATTCAGTTTTATGAGTATGAGAGTCCCTGCTTGCATAAATGGCTGCAGCCTTTTCATTCGCTGTCAAGTTTTAACATTCTCTTTCACCTCATAGCCTCTGAATACAGTAAACCCATGATCATCCACTTTGTACCTGGGTGCAGGTTGAGGCTGACTAGGTCATGGGTAATGAAAAGCTTACAAACTTCTTAATGGTCCAGCCTTTAGAAGCCGTGAATACCACCCTGCCAAATACAAGAGTGGGTCTCAGACCTGTCTACTTTAGGTGAAACTCTATCAAACCTGCTGTTCCTCTACTTGCTCCAAGTCATACTTAGTCATCAGAGCCCGTACAGCAGCTGCCGTAAAACATAATGGCAATACAGGCTTCTTGTATTTAACTCCTGCTTCTCTATCATCCTTTGCACACCAGTGTGGAGGTTATTATGTCACATATCTAGGCATAATCCCTTATGTATATATAGACATAGAAATATAAAAATATCTTGAGGAAAAACAAAACTTCCAGAAGGCTCAGGTGCGTATATTGGCAAAGCCCTTCACCTAGCTGAGGCCAATGTGAGTCTCCCCACGGATTTTTTTTGTGGGCTCAGATTTTAGCTTATTTTTGGCCAAATTGCAGTTTCATGGAGAAATGAAGAAGCTTTTGAGGATGAGGTTTACAAGAAAGTGCAAATCTGATTAGCATTTCAACAAAACACAACAAATCAATAGGCTTTTAAAAGTTAAATGATGCTCTAGTAATTTGTAGTGGGGTGCTGAAGAAATCTACTCTGACAGCAGTGAGTGTAGTTTTGTAGTTGCTCATATCAAACTATTGGAAGCTCCCTTTAATTTGCTATCTAGGACCATAGTACTGATTTCCTCAAATTAATTAATTCCCATGCTATTAATTGTTAATGTGTATCTTTTAGTTTCAAAATGCAAGCATTGGCACAGGAAAGAAGTCTTCAACTATTCTAACATCACAGCATCATGGCCTGCTTCCTAGTTATCTGTGAATGTCTGAATGGTTTCATGTCATTCAGGGTTCCTTATGAATGTTAATAATAATATTTAATAATAGTAATGTTATTTACATATATAAGTCATGTTTGCAAGTCAAGCATCTATGCATATGCTCTTGATTTTTTGTATAAGTCCAATCTAGAATGTACCCTTTGTATATGTTTTTATGAGGATCTCATCCAATTATTTCCAGTTCTCACTTAGACACTTGAATTTCTCCTCATT
The DNA here is from genome assembly GCA_013397075.1 of Rhabdornis inornatus. Lineage (NCBI taxonomy): Eukaryota > Metazoa > Chordata > Aves > Passeriformes > Rhabdornithidae > Rhabdornis > Rhabdornis inornatus. The sequence goes on from VWZS01005593.1 coordinate 959,666, forward strand.
TTACCTGGTCAGTCAAGCTATGTGGGGAAGGGATACTCGAGTCAATAACTAAGGTACAGAAAAGGCAATCAAACCTTTCTCTTAGTATGTTATAGAAACTGTATTCCTTTTTTTTAATGCATTACAGACTTTTCTTTAGATCTTTTGACCTGAGCTGTTTTCCATTAGCATTAATAGGTTTGAAATTGTTCTTTGATCTGTTTGTACAGACGCAAAATTACATCACGGTGCTCCAACTTTTAAATTAGTTGTACACAGTAATCATAAAATTCTTGATGTGACATTTTAATCATACTTTACAGATCCTGAGAAAACTGGCAGGAATTGCCAGAACTTTTCCATCTTGCATGTTTTTAAGCTGTGTATCATATTCCTAACTAGGATCACTACCTCCTTATCCCTGTACTCTGTTGAAGCAAGTAATGCTTTGTTTGATGGAAGAGGGGTACTTTTCATCAAAGATGAATGTATTGTATGCTGTGATGTTTTATCTGAAAATTAAGCACTTGTACTAATATTTATTTTTGGTAAACTAATGCAGTGGATGCTGTGTACCTGGATGATGAGAAAGAAAGGGAAGAATATGTCCTGAATGATGTTGGCATTGTATTCCATGGAAACATCGAAGATGTAAAATCAAGAAGCTGGAGTTACGGGCAGGTGAGCTGTTTAGATCTTCTCTGGCTGCTCCCAGTAGGATAGCAAATGAGTTTAATTGACACCAGACTGTGGTTGAGACTGTGGGCTCTGGAATGCATTATTGGTTTCTTCTTCAGAAACATAAGGGGTATCATTTTAAAATTGTATGAAGTGGGTATATGCCTAATCCAGAAAAGCAATGCTATAATAGCTGGTATTTAAAGACCTTGTTTCAGGGGCATATTTCAGATACTAAAAGGCTGCTTGTTGGAAGTTATAATCATTAGCTGAGGTTTCCACAGGGCAGAGGTATTTCTGCTGCTGCATTATTGCTGCTTCAGGATCAAATCAATTTATGAAAAGTAGAGTTTTTTGTTTGGGTTTTTTTCGCTTTTTGACTTTTCTTTTTCGCTTTAGCAACTTGGTGGAAATAATTCTGTTCTTCTTGGGGATCAGATAGTCACAAGTTTCCTATGCCAAACTAGTATTTAATGGCAAATTTTAAATTCTGGGGGAATCTCTCCCTTTTCTGCCTGGGCTGGATAACATCAGTCTCCAGTGGTCTTTTGCAGTCTGGGGGAGACATCCTCCACTAGGCTGGAGTGGGGTATTGGTGGGCCTTCAATAACATAAAATCATAGAATAATTTGGGTTGGAAGGGATTTTAAAAGATTATCTGGTTCCATCACCCCACCATGGACATGGACACTTTCCACTAGACCAGGTGCTCAGATTCCTGTCCAGCCTGGCCTGGAGCACTTCCAGGGATGGACTATCCACAGGTTCTCTGGGCAACCCATTCCAGCAACTTACCACCATCATTGTAAAAAACTCCTTTATATGTAATCTAAACCAAGCCTCTTTTAGTTTAAAACCACGGCTCCTTGTCTTAGACTTTCTATTTTACCTCAACCTTCTTGTAAAAACTAACCAGTCTAAAAATCCCTATGGAATGGAAGAGTTAATTTATTGTGTTAGATTGGGAAAAAGCATTGCCAAGCGGAATCAAAATGATAGCAAAGCTATAACCCTAGCTGTCACTCGGTGGGGCTCCAGTGGACAGACACTGGACATGGTGAAATCCTCTCATCTCCTGGATTTTCAGAACAGCACAATTAAGAAGGTACTTCCTTACTACTGTGGTGATGGATCCATTTAGTTTTTGTGGCACCTCCCTAGCACAGCCTTGCAGAAGGGCCCTTATATCTTGCTTTCTCTCCCTCAGTTAAATACCATCTCAAAGCTTGAGCTGGATGGATTGCCAGTGTACTTGCCCTGGAGAGCCCTTTGAGCTCACATCTCTCTTTCTTCCTTATTTAAGGGTGTAATTTCTCCTTTTTTTCCTGAGGCAGCTCTGCTTTAGGGAGCTCCTGCCTCTGCACCACTCCTTTGGTTGTGCCAGTGCTGTTGTTTGCAGGGTCTGACTGGTTTCCTGACTGAGACAAAAACAACCCATAAATAAGGAGCGGGGAAGAAATTCCATAAGCTGATGGTGCCTCTGATATAAGAGTTGTGGAACCAGATCCTGAGGCCAAATCTGGGCTTGCATGTAAGCTGACCAAAAATGCCCCCTCCTGGCCCTTCTTTCCCCCTGCAAGCACTTGTGCAGCCATGCAGTGACTCAGACTGGAGAGCTGGTCTAGTTGAATAAGCATCTCCTTGATTTTTTTTCCCCCCTGGGCGATTTCTTGGGCTTGCTCTGTTCCTAGATTTGGGATTCACTCCATGACAGATGTAAGTGGGAGGGAGAGAGGGGAATAAGCAGCTGGAGGTGGAAGATGCTGCTTAAACCAGATGCTGGATTTATGTCCTAAGATGCTAAATTTATGGCCTATGGTGGCTTGGCCTGAGGTGTTTATATTCTGGGAATCTGGCATCTTCCTGACACAAATACCAGCCTCCCTTGAGAAACTGCATTATTTATTTGGTTTTGCTAGGAGGTAGTTCTGTCTGAGCGGTTAGGGCCATTCCATAGTCCTTTTTCATGTACTTTGGAAATAGAAATTCCTGTGTTGGCTGAAATCAGAGGACCTGTTTTTCACTCCGCGCTGTGGTGCACGTTTTGCTATTGGTTGCCCATGTGAAAGCTGGGTGGGGCAGATGCATCTCAGCAAGCCCAAGCCAAGAGCTTTAATGGAATTGATCATTTTGTAGGGGTTTAACAGGCATGTCAATCTGCAAAAGAACAGATAAATGTTCTTCTGGTTCTCTTACTTTCAGTGAAATGGAGGACAGAATGTTCCTGATCTTACTCTGTCTATTTCCAACCATTAAAGATACATTTTTGGCAATCCTAGATGTTAAGAACAAGTGCATTGCTGTGAGTAACTAAAAGTACTAGCAGAAAGGCCTATATTATGAATATATCATACAATTATGATTTTTATATTTATGATATATAGCCCTTTACAACATGTAAGTAAAAAGCACAGGGCTACACAGAGTCATAGAGGTAAAAGGTCGTTTACAAAAATGCAGATAGACTTCTGCATGGTAATGTTAGGCTAAAAAATTGCTTAGAACAATGACAGCTAGAAACTTTAACTCAGGCTGTAAATTGAAAAGGAGCGTAGAGTTCAAAACTGGGTTACTAGCTGGGGATGGTTCTCAAAGCTGCTATCTGTAATGAGAAGCATCGACACGAGAGGAGAAAAAGCAAGAAACATGGACAGAGGAAGAGAAAACAACAGTTGAAACATGGCTGCAATGAATGAGGATGGAGGTGTTCCTTGTAACATGACTGCAATTCCTCCTAAGAAACTGTAAAAGGCACTCAGAAAATTCCATGGAGGATTCAGAGGAAATTTGTCTTTGGAAGAAATCTAGGCACATAGGAATTCTCTAGTTGAAAAATGTCAGAAGTTGGATGCTATATCGATCATTTAATGTTGATTTTTGGTTTTGTGAGAAAAATAAAATAAAACAGGTGGGCATAGAGTTCTGTTGGCATCATGACTTCTCTCATGTCCACACATTGATCTGGTTTAGCTTGGAAACCCACTGTGCCTATGTAATTCTACAGCACATGCATTTGGTCCGGTCAGACCACAGACAACATGAGATCACATCTGTCTGCAACTGACTGTGAGAAACACAGCTTTTAGTCAACCAGTACAAAAAGTGATATAGCCTCTCTTACTTTGGTTTAAATGGAAAGTAATCTATTAGAAACAGTTTAGCATGCAGGAGGATGCCTAGAACAGCTACGTGTGTTGCTCTGTAACACAAGGCATATCTGTGTGTTTTCTTGCACCTTATTTTCACCTGCATTTTTTCCCACATGGTTTTGCCAAAGTTCCTTGCTCCTGAAACAGGTTTATTTTCATTTCAGCTTCAATGGAGCAGGCAGGGACTGTGCCTGCATCAGGTTCATTCACCTGTCCTAGCTGCACTGCCTACTACTTTTCTGGTTCCTCTGATAGTTCAGAGATATTCAGCCTTATAACTGCAATTTTTCTATTCTACTTCCCTCTAGATAGGATTTTCTTGCCAAAAGTGAGGACAGAAAACTGATTTAGTTTGATTTAATATTTTTTAAATCCCTGAATAGTCAAGAAGGTCAAAACTGGCCTCATTGTTAAGGCTACTCTGCATCCTACACTGCTGCAACAGTGTAAGCCAGCTAGCCTTTGCAGCTTGTCCTGTCTTCCCTGTTAATCCAGTTATTCAACAAGCATTCATGTCACTTTGTAAATGCTAGGGTGGAAGGCAACAACCCTGATAGCCATTTATTTTCTCTTTATTCTTTCTGTATATATTGGCAAGATTGACAGTGTCTCATAAACTGTAGATGAAAAAAGTTTAATTTACAGGGTAAACCTCTTATTGATCTAACCCAGGTCTGATTAATTGAACTGCAGATAGCAGACTTTGATCCTGGTAAAAGATTGTTGGGCCAGATCAGAAGAAAAGTGAATTTGAACCAGGAGGGACAGCTGTGAGGGCCCAGAGTTTACATTTTCTGTAGTGAGGATTCTCCTTGGGAAGGAGGTTCTCCACAGCACGGTCATTCACCTGACATTATTTGCATCACATCCCAGTGGAGTGGACTGGGATGTGCAATTATTCAGCTTTCCAGTAATGACAAAATACTAGTAGTGGGTCTCTGAGAAACACTGATCCCTGTGTCCCTATTCCCAAACACCATGAATTCAGTTTTGCTCAGACTATAAAGTGATCGTTAGCGAATACCTGCTCCAGAGAAAGTAGTTCAGCGCAAATGTGGGCGATAATGGGAAGGGTGTGCTGCCTGCTGAAAGCGCAGTGGTACCCTCAAGGCAGAAGCAAAGGACTTCCATTGGCCAGGAAATGGCTGAAGATGGTGAAATACAATGGTGCTTCCTCTTTCTTGGCTTATGCCAGAGCTCAACTGCTGTCTAGGATGTCACTTCTGTCCTTCCCATCTTCCCTGCTGTATCAGCAGGAGTCTTTACTCTTTGGGGCTTCCTTTTCAGCTCTCTGACCTCACTCTTCCTTCTCCTCAGACTGCCAAAGCAGCAGTTTGATCTGGGGTCTTGCTCACTTTCTTCAGGAGGCAAAATTTGGGAAGGCCTTATCTGCCAAGGAGCCCTAAGCCAGGATGTAGAGAGTTAGGAAATCGATCCAGCTCTAGTAGCAGCATGAGAGCAAAAATCCTATTAGCATGAATCATATATTTCAGGATGCAAGCATAGAACATAAAACCTAACACCATGGAGTTTCTGTCACAGCCTTGAATGTTAATATAAGTTTGTGTATCTAGAAGGTATTTGTTTCATTATTGTGCACTTCCTACCATTTTCCAGGGGACAGAGGTATTTTCCTTTGCTATGCAGTTTCTTCAAAGGAAAATGGAATACATAGCAGGGCAAGTTCTGTGACAAATGGTTTCTAGTCTATTTAGACACCTCTGCCCTCAATTCATTCTTGTGCTTGTTCATGCTAGATTGAAAAAATATACCTTTTCACTCTATTTTTGAAGAAGACTGCTTTAGGTCACTTGGTATTTTTGATGTCTAAATTTTGTAGACCAGGATTAATCTATATAATAAGCTTTTGGCTTGTCAATGTTAGATTTTAAAAATAACTTTGAAATACAAGTGTCTTCAAATTACCACTGGCAAACCACTTATTGTTCAAGTTCCCAGCAATGAACTGGCTGTGTTGGAGAAGTTCTGAAATTAGCAGGTCTGGAATCTGTGAAGGACAAAAAGTCCTTTACAAGTAGACAAGCTTCTTGTAGTTATTATTATAATACCCTCCTATTATATACTTGTTAGCACTTAAAATTTCATGTCCTGTCAGAAAGTCTGTGTTGTCATTTCAACCTTCTGGAAACTGGACTGAGATTGAATTGAAAATTACACTCTCTTCCCTCACAGCCTCTCACATTTTTATTTTTTTCCCCACACATGGGTGATTATTCCAGAAGAAAATTTCTATTGTTAAACAGAGCTTTGATGTGACCAGCTAATTTTGAAACTGATCAGCAATTACAACAACAGGGAAAAATAGCTTTGCCTGTTCTTTCCAGAATAAAAAGTGAGTCAGTTTTTCCCCTGTGTCCCTTCTTATTTTCTTTTACCTAGTTTGAAGAAAACATTCTGGATGCTTGTCTGTTCCTGATGGACAAAGCGGAACTGGAGCTCTCTGGTCGTGGGAACCCAATCAAAATCTGCCGTGTTGCCTCAGCAGTGGTATGTAATGGATGCCTAATATGTGTCAGAAGAGACTCATAAATCAAAGCTGGGCTGATTTAACTGTCCCTCTTGCCCTTATGTGCTCTCTACAACACACAACAGATCAGTTGTCCATTCTGACAGTTGTCCATTCTGGGGTCTGACATTTTATTTCTCTCCACTAAAGTTCGAGCAACTTCTGCTATTCTCATTGCCTTTTCCTGAGAATGGTGCCCCACTGGTGGGAAAGCCACTTTCAGACATTGCGCTCTGGGCATAATAGTTTCTTATGTGACAATGTGCTCATTTTCCAGTAGCTAATATGATTGAGAAAGCTGTTTCTGCTATGGATAATGCAGTGGCATGGTGGGTGGAATTTTGGATGGGGACCTGAGGGACTTTATGTGGACTCCACATAACTCCACTAACCTCAGTGGGGTCTTAGAACACTGCAATGGTCGTGTCGTTGTGTCTGATCCAAGCCCCAAATGACCTAACCATGCTGAGAGCAGTTACATAAGTGGGCTGCTTTGGCCCCAGAAGAAAACACTGTCCTCTTTAACATGAGGTCCACAAAACGTACCCCACTCAGAATGAAAGTACCTAAAATAGCCAAGAAGGCTATTCAGACCTCTATTCTTTCCAGTTGCCAGGCACCAGGAATCATGCCATGGGTGCAAGAGCAGTCCCATCCCTAATATTCAAGATGCTAGACTCATCCAGGTTGGAGAAGACAGAGGCTGAGTCCTCTCTTTTGCCTTATTAGAGCTCTGAACTGATGCTTTCTGCTTCTCAGAATAATATTTTAGTCACTGAGCTAGAGTAATTAGATGTTCTCCTGAGCCACCTACTAAAATAGACTGTCCACAAGACATGGGTGCTGGAGATAGATGATTCTTTAACCCACTTGTATAGTATTTGCCCAGCTTTAAGAAAATGAACTCTTTGTCTTAGAAGACATTGAAGTGGGATCTCTAGCCTCATAATCTTGCATGTTAAATAAAATAGCTTCAGCAAGAAGTATTGAGAACACCTCTACTTCTTTTCGTCTTTTAACATTTTAGTTAGTTCTTTCACACCAGACATCAGAAATACAACTTTGGACCTTTAGATAGAAGAAAGAATCAAATATGGTTTCCTCATCCCTGAACTAGTAGACGTAAAAGTCCCTCATGTAAGGACTGTGGAAGTCCTCAGGACGGAATTGCACATCATTTATGAATCCAGATAGTGCTTGGATATTAGGTTTTGAGCTACTCAACATTTTAGAGAAATGGAGGAGTTCAGCATTGGAAATCCAGGATTCAACAGGCTTTAGGGCTAATCTGCAGAATTGGGCCATAACTGGGTAAGGGGTTTGGTTGTTGAAATCTGGACCTGAGTGAGAAGTGAGCAAGAGGTGCTGAAATCCCACCTGTGTTACTGTCTTAACCTCATTCTTGCTCAAGTTGAAATGTGGTAGAGTTGAGCTAGTTTGAGGACATGCCCCCCATGCTGGAATCCTTCTGAGGCTTTCTGGCATGGCAGAGCAGGTAGAGTCCCTCTCTTCCACTCATTACAGTCAGAGTAGAGCCTGAAGATCAACATGCTGTCCTGTCCTTGAAGTGATTCTTTCCTTGGCATATTTCCTACACCAGTGAGATGGGCACAACCTCTTAACCCATTGGTTATGACTCTGAATACTTATCTCTGTTCAGTCCTGGAGTTCACAGGAAGTCGATTTTCTAATTATAAAAGAGTAGTTAATGCAGCCAAAAGCTTTTAAATGAGAATTGTGATTTATTTGGCTGGCGTGTAGCTGTTCCACATTAGCATAATTAAAAGGTACAGACTGAATGAGCTTTTTGCACAGCCTCAACTGGTTTGGTTCAAATTGCAGCTAGGAGACATATTGCTCGTTAATGCCTATCAGTATAGCCATTAGTCAGCAAAACTCTTTGCTTTGTATAATCTTACCAGAGGAAAACTTATGCAGCAAATTCCTTCTTGCTTTCATGTGTGCCAGACCAAAGATATTAGTTTCTGCTCTAAAAATAACAGTAGACTGGTTCTTCTCTCAAGCTGCTGTAAATCAGGAGGCCATATCTCTGGGCTGATATGGACAGAAAAACAGATGATAGAAAGAATACAGCTTAATATTTCTGAGGCTTGCTTACCAGTGTATAACTGATTGCATTTATTAAAAATATATAACAATAAGAATGTTCAATGTCAATAAAACTTAACTGGCAACATGGATACTTAGTGTGGTGATTTAATTTCAGATTTATTTTTAAGTGTGTGACCTTCATTCAGAATTGTTCAGTGATGGAGAATCCATAGCCCTTAACAAGATTGTCCTATTCATCCCGTACCTTCATAATGAAACACTTCTATCTTACTTTCTAGCCTAAACTTGGCTATATTCACTCTCTTTCATCCTATCAGTCTGCTGAGTTAAAGAGCTTTTTATGCCTCAGTCCCTGACATCCCTAATGCTCATTTCCTTTGACTTTAGATTAACTCCAGAGATGACGACGGTGTGATTGCTGGATCCTGGAACAATTCATACGATCATGGTGTTGCACCTTCAGCCTGGACAGGAAGTGTGGACATTCTCTTGGAATATTACAGTTCCAAGCAACCTGTCCGATATGGCCAGTGCTGGGTCTTCGCTGGTGTCTTCAACACGTGTAGGTATCAGTGAGAAAAGCTCCAAGCTGCAATGTGGTTCCTGCTTTACTGAGTTTTTAGGTAAAGCTAACTAAAATATTTCCTAGCTCTGTGCTGTTCAGGAGTAAATAGTAGAGATACTTTAAAGTACATGGGTAAAAGACATGGTCTTTAGATAAACCTCTGGTCAGGTCAGCTGCCCTTCCACACAAATCTGTTAACTATTTATTGGTTCAGTGAAATGCACTCAGTGACTCATGAGGGTAAGTTTGTGTGAAAGAAAGTTGAGTCCTTCAGCACAGCCCACATTTTTTTCAAGAATTCTGTTTAGACAGAGTACTTATCATCTAGACCTAAAAGATTAAATTACTACCCAATATGGAGTATGTGGCAGTGTTTCTACTCCAGAATCTCACTTACTGAGGATTTCTCCTAGGAAGATTGAGGTGCACTGTCCCTTCACCTGTTAACTGAGCACTGTTAACATTTTATGTGGAGTTTATGAGCTAGAAGAAGGGAGAAAATAAATGATGGCCTCATTTATGAATTGTCTAGCACTACAAGGTTAAGTCTAAACACATGTGGTCAAACTAGAGTTCTAGTGTTGCAGTAAACAGAGAGTTGTATGTCAGAAAAACCAGTGGGGAAAGCAGCATTGGATTGGTCCCATGTTTTGACTGTCTAGCACTTTCTAACAACATCATCTGCTAATTCACAGGAACACACTTTGTGGTCTCCTATGGAGCTGGTCCAACAGGTCCATGTCCTTCCTATGCTGGGGACCCCAGAGCTGGAGGCAGCTCTCGGGGTAGGGTCCCAGCAGAGCAGAGCAGAGCAGAGCAGAGCAGAGCAGAGCAGAGCAGAGGGTCAGAATCCCCTCCCCTGTGTACTGGCCATGCTGCTTTGGATGCAGCCCAGGACACAATTGTCTTTCTGGGCTGCAAGTGCACATTGCCTGGTTATTTTAAGCCTCAAACAATGAGTTTTAAAAAGTTCATGCAAATGTTTCTTGTGGATGCAATTCCTTGCAGTGGATTCCATGGGCTGCTTTGTCTTCTCTGCCCATTGCCTTATCTGGATTTCTCCTGATCATAGACAGACACACACCAGTTCTCCCACCTTCCCCCCACACTTGCCCTGAATCACCACTACGCAATAATTTGCCTGCAGGCCACTGTGAAACTGGGGCGATGCAGCAGAGGCCCGGAGCCTGCTGTGTTAAAGGGAGAGGCGTATTTATCTGGGGCAAAACTAGACTTGGGTTGCTGACTAAGTTAGTCAAGTCAGAGACCTGGCACTTCACACTGCAAGTATAAAGTTTCTTGAGCATTATGAAATGCAGATATTGTCCAGTGGCTGATCTGATGATAGCCACTGACACATCCAGCTGCTGACCACTGCACAGGGGACAGCGAAGGTCCAAACAATCACTTGCAAGTATTAGGGTTGCTTTGAGGTGTTTCTGAGTCTCTCTCATCTGTCAATGTTTTATCATTGTGACCAGTCCAGCTTTCCAAGGTCACTGTATTGTACACTCCAGATACTCATCTGTTAAAAATGCTAAAACATTCCAAAAAATGGTCATTAATCTTGAAATTGTCAGACAAATTATTTCCAATGAGCCCTGATGGCTCATGTGCTGGAAGCCTGGGGGGGCAGTTGAATTAAGTTTAATCAATAGGTACATATGGTATTGGATGCATCCAGGTAATTTTTCATCCAGGAACTTGAAATGAATGTGCAGTGTTATACTTTATTGGGAGTCATAGTAGTGACAGTAATGAATATACAAAACCCAGCAGTAGCAGCAGGGCTGTTCAACTCTGCAGCCCTGGAACAATTTTTAAATAGGATTTTCAATAAAAGTCTTTTCCTTAAAGAAAAAAAAAACCAAACCAAAAAAACAAAACAAAGAACAACCCAAAAATCCACCCCACACCAAAAACTGCCACCACCATGACCACCAAAAATAACAAACAAAAACCCCAAAAAACAAAACAAAAAAAACTCAACAACAAAAAAAAATTCAAACCCCAAAACAAACAAACAAACAAAAGCCCCAAACCAAACAAATAAAAAACAAAACAAAACAAAAAACAAAAAACAAACAAACAAAAAAAAACCAAAACAAACCCCATCAACCACCAAAAACCCCTCACCCTCTGTTTTCTGCAGAACTACATTGGCTCCTAAATTGAAAGCTGGGAATTTTTTCAGGCTGAGACAAAGTATGTCATTTGGAGTAGCTGAGATGATGTGCCACCCCACAGACCCGTTCCCCTAACCCGGGAATGTGCTCCATGCCTATTTATCTGCCAGGGTGCACAATGAACACAGAAGCCTGTTGATGCACTGATGCAGACTACAAGACATAGCTGTAGCATTTCCACAGTTTTTCCACATTTCTTAAATTTACCATTTGTCAAATGGTAAGAAGGGTCATCAGTGCTTTATTGCAATGGTGTGAGAGTTAGGGCTAGGGGCTTTTTTTTTTATCCTCCTTTTAAGGTCTTTTATTGGAAGGGACTATTGACTTCAAAATGCTGTTACTTAGCTGGCTTAGCATATGAATTATGTAACACATTTTATTCAGATTCTCAAAGCTTGTCACTTCAGTTGCAAATAATGCAGCTTTTCCCCATTGTTAGCAATCATTTTCTGCTTTATTCATTGTGTTCTCCAGATCCCTTCTGATAGCAGACATCAAACATCAGACAGGAAAATCCATATCAATCCATAGGAGATACTTTCTATTAATTTTCTTTTTAGCATAGTCTCATAATTCTCCTGAGCAACTGATACTGAGAAACCTGATATATTGTGTATCTCTTGCAAGCTCAAACTTCTTTTTCTTTGTGTCACATTTGGTTATGCAGCTGACCTGTTGCACCTAGATTTGACCTGAAATTCTGTGATGTGGTCACTATGGAAAGCTGCTTTAAAACTACTTGTAATCAACTGCTTTGGTTATAACCCTTGTACCAATACTTGTCTTTAATGCTCATAATTTAGGGACCAAATAAAATATTTAGCATGTGCAATATAAAAACAGATAGGAGGAGTTATTTCGGTTGATTTGACTGAGTTTTCCTATTTTATTCTAGTTATTTATATTTCTGTCGTCTCATCCTGTCATCCATGAACACAGTCTCCATATTTGTCCTTCTCATCTCTTCTGTCTTTGCCACAGTTCTGAGATGCTTGGGGATACCTGCAAGACTCATTACCAACTATTCTTCTGCCCATGATAACAATGCCAATTTACGGTTGGACTTCTTTCTGGATGACGAAGGAAAAGTGGACACCAGACTTACAAAAGATTCTGTCTGGTGAGTCCCCCTGGAAAATGCCTTTAATGTATCAATGATAAAAGTAGCAAAAAACATGATGGCAATGCCTGTATTGTGTTTATTTCTGTGTGTGTTGAAGAACACTGCTGGCTTATGTGAAAAAGTGTGAATGGATTATTGGTAGACTGACTAATATGAAGCCTTGTTGTGTAAACAGGCAACCCCTGAGGGATCCTGCTATTAATATTACCATATAGAGCTCATTTAAGCACACTGGAGCACTGGAATGGACTTGTGCTCCTTAGGGATCAGCTTTTCTAAAAATGGAAGGGGGTAGGATGGGCACTTCCATCCTTCTGGAGCCAGGCTCCAACAGGTACCTCAATATCTAGGGGAAAACACTCTTTTTGATCTGCTTGTGCCCAGTTTCCATATTTGTAGACTGGTTTTACGTTGTGTGCACACAGTTATTGTTGCAAAGAGGTGCTTTCCAAAATAAACCCTGTTCAGCTGAAAGAGAAACAAGTCAAGGTATCATAAGAGATACTGAAATGCTATCATCACATTTATAAAAAGAAAACTCCCTAGAGCCAAGACAAGGAGTTTACACATTCTTTTTGAGAACGCAGTCCTCTAACTGGCTGTTCAAACTCTTACTGTCTTCTGTTTGACAGGAGAAGTGTAGCATATATTGATTATATGCTCTGTGTGGGATATTGGCCCCCAAGCCTCTCCTCCTCAGAGTGAAGAAATGAATGTGACCTCTACATTCCTATATTCACGAGATACTTGTCTTATTCAGTGTTAATATACCTGACTTGTGTCAATGATATCTTCAACTCATTAACATAGCAGCTCATCAGCATGTTCCATTAATAACTTAATCTCTGGAAATCTTTGTATTAGAACTATAATAAACCCACTATCTGGTGGAGGAAATGACTGAACCTGTTTCTGTGACACCTTTTATGTGATTTCCATAATCAAGAGGAAATCTAAAGAAAGCAGGTTGATTTACATGTGGCACTTGTGTCACAGCAAGACAGAGCAGTTGAGACTAGAAGGGACCCTTGGAAGTCACCCAACCCTCCTGCTCAAAGCACTCTCACCTGGAGCACGTTGTTTAGGTCTATGTCCAGTTGGACTTTGAGTATCTCCAAGGATGGGCATCCCACATCTCTGGGAAACTTGTGCCAGTGCTCAACCATTTTCACAGTAAGAAAACTGTTTCTAGATTATTCTGTGTTTCAGTATGTGCCCATTGTTTCTTGTCCTGTCCTTGGGCTACTGAGAAGAGTCTGGCTCTGTTTTCTTTCCCTCAACTCCCTAACCAGGAATTTATACACATGGATAAGATCCTACTCAGCCTTCCTATCTTCAGACTGAACAGTCTCAGCTGCCTTTGTTTCTTCTCCTGTACAGTCTGTGTCGTATCAGCCATTTCTTCCAGTTTTCTATATCAGGAAACTTGCTGAGGGTATAGCAGGTCTCGTAATCCTGGTCATTAATGAAGCTGCTAAACAGTGTCAGACCCAGTATTGACCACTGGGATACAGAACTAATGACTGACCTCCAGCTGGGGTGATCACAACTGATCACAACATGCTGATCCCAGCAATTCAGCCAGGTTTCAATATATCTTGCAGTCTGTTTGTCTAGTCTGCACTTCAGAGGTTTGTGTGTGAGGATATTCTGGGAGATGGCACTAAAGTCAAAAGGACCAACCCCCCATGCACTGGTCTCCCCTTTGTCCTTTCAGTCACTTGTTTCATCAGAAAAGGGTCTCGGGTTTGTCAGGCACAGCTGGCTGCTTGTAAATCCATGCTGACTACTGCCAATCACCTAGTCCTTAAAATGTTTTCCAGAAGAACTTGCTCTATAACCTTCCTAGAGATCAAAGGGAAGCTGACAAGTCTTTCTCTCCCTGGATACTCCTCTCTCTTGAAGAATAGAGCAATATTTAATTTCCTCCAGTCCGTAGGAACTTCCTCCAATTACCATGATCTTTTGAAGATAGATATGAGTGGTCTTACAGTGACATTGGCAAGCTCCCTCAGCATTTTTTATGAGATTACCTCATATTTTCCATCAGATCCACTGTACTTGTGCGTGCTCAGTTTGTTTAGCTGTTCACTATCCTGTTACTTGTCTTGTTTTCATTATTCCAAACCTTCCCACTGGTCTCATGGGCTGTGATTCCTGAGGGCAAATCTTAGCAGTAAAAACCAAAGTAAAGAAGACACTGAATGCCTTCTCCTAATCGTTTGTCACCAGGTTGCCTTCTGTGTTCTACAGCAGGGCCACATTCTGTAGGTTTCCTTTTGACACTGATTTGCTTGTGTTTCTTGCTGCTCTTCATGTCCCTTGACATACTTGGTTTGCTCTGTCCTGGCTTTTATATACCTGTGCCTGCATGCTCAGGCAGTGACTCTGTATTCCCCCCTGGTCACCTGTCCCCCCTCTTTCTTAAGCACCTTTTTTTTTAATATTTGAGTTTAATGGGGACCACCTTGTGGATTTGTGCTACTTTTGGTTGATTTCCTGCACACAAGGATGGACCATTCTTAAGTCTAAAGGTGGTGACTCTTGAAAAACAACCAGCTCTTCTGCATCCATCTTCTACCCAGAGCTGCCTCCCATGGGATTCTTCCAAGCAGGACATTAAACATGTTAAAGTCTATACCCCTGAGATCCAGAGCTGTGGTCCTGCTATTCGCCTTGTTGCCTCCTTTAGTATCTTTGAGCAGTTTTGCTTGTTGTCTGTGAGACAGATGGACCTCAGCATGTCTCATGGGGCTGGTCCTTTTATGGCTCAGAGAGCTGTTAAGGAGAAGTCTTCTGAAACCTCCTCTGCCTATAAAAGATGTGAAACAAGAGCCAGTGACTGGGTGTCTCAGTGCTCTATCTATACACACCCAGTAGTGGATCATTGCTATGTTTTACAATTTTCACTGTCTCATCTCTTGTCTCCTGCTCCTAACCTGATCCATGAAATATACCCCACCAACTTTTCACATTTCTTTTTACTTCCCTACCTCTATTTTTCCCAGCTGTTTCCCAAAACTTCTTAATTTAATCTCTTTTCTCCTGCATTCTTTTGGGACAGAGTCAGATAATCCAAAATCATCCTAGTCCTAATGAAATCCATATGCAATTTGACTCTAGCATTTCATCTTTCCATCCTACATTGCTTTTCCTTGGCTTGATAACTTTTTAAACTGCCTTGTTCATCTTTTTATCCTCCCAGCGCATTTCTTAGTACATGGTGCACATAACCCTTTGGGCATGACTTAATATATACACCTCTGTTCATTTCTCCTCTGTGTCCTTTCATTTCATTACTCTGTAACACTCCTTGGTAGCCCACATGCTGACTCCTAATGACTTGTGTCTTAACCCTGATTTCATTTTTAATGTCTCTTTAATTTCTTTTTTTTTAAGAGGACAAGCTCAAGGTATTTATAATGATTTTTTAAATGCATTTCTCACTTTTATTTATAATCTCTTGCAAACTGGAAGCAAAGCTCTTTTTCTTTATTAATATATCATTTCTATTGTACTCTTGCCTTGTGCTGCTGGAGTTGATATATCTTCAGGTCTTAAATACTCTCAGACTTCAGAGATACTTGGAGCCAGGATTTTTAGTCCAATCAATCTCTGAGTGTGGGGCTTCCTCTGAATGTTATCTGACATTTATTTACTTTTATTAAAGATTGTCTTCTCCCTCAGGATAGGAAACAACACCACCAACAACAAAACACACATACAAAATTAGACAGACTTTGCAAAAAGTTATTTTTATAAATCTGGCCGGATTTGGGCCATCAGTACTGTCTGTTCTCCTTGTCTTTCTTAATGATGATATAAAGATACTTAGAGAATATTTCTTTTGGATGTGAATCAAGACTCACTCTTACTGTGAGGTCCAAGCAAATCAACATCAGCATCTCAGCAGGAATTTTCTTGATGTCACCCAACCCCATGGGATTTCATCCATGTCTAGGCATGTGGAGAAAACCCTTCTGGGACCTCTGCTCTCCCATTTACTTCCAGATCCCTTTGCTCTAATTTCTCCACAATATTATCAGTGCCTGACCCTAGCAGTCTCTCTCGACCTCAATGCCTGAACTTGTTAGCTCATAAAAGGGCAGCAGCTGCTTCCAGCATGTGCCTGTCCCATAAGCAATATGAACTACCGTTCTTGAATTGTCTTCCAGGCATAAAACCCACCTGGTCATCTTTTATTAATTTCCCAATTGCTTTGTTTAGTCTATCCGTAATTATCTCTGTAAATATTTAATGGTCACTACATTGATCTCTATTGCCATTCTTGCTTTCTTTAATGTCTCAGGCTAGCTGTAGAATACAAGAATTATAGAATCAGTTCAACAAATTGTGGCCATGGAATCAGCTCCTCAGCTATGCTCACCTCTATAAGGAAGTTTCTGCTACCTTTGGAGAGACAAATGTTTCCCTAATCTTCCTTTCCTTAATGCTTACTGCTCTACAAATAGTGTCTTTCTGTCCATTCACATTCAATATCCTTATGTGTATTTGCTATTTGCATGGCAACAGACCCAAAGGAATTGCCATCCTGCTGTGTCCAGCACTAAAACAAGAAAAATCAGAAAGAAAGGTCCTGTCCCTAAGACGAATACAGGAAAAAATATAGAAAAACTGTTACGTAACCAAAGAACTGAAGTAGATGTGCCATCTTCCACACTGTTACCCCCCCCAGTCTTTTTTTTATCATCCTTTCCTTTTGCCTGCTCTTCAAGTTCTTCTTTCTCAGAATGCAAAGCCAGTGACACATCTGACTTTGATCCAAAGTGAACCGGTGAAGGCTTCAGGACAGGGATTGTCTTTCTCATATGTTGGCATAGCAGTTTGCAAATACCCACCTTCCATGAAGCGTGTCCCCATTCTCAGGTAGCCCTCAGCAAAGTTCTGTGAGCATGATTCAGCACTGACTACTCTCAGCAGCATCAAAAATTCTCTGAGTGTGCGTCATTTTCCTTGAATAATTCCTTTTTCTGTAGTGCTGCTTCATTAACTATCCTAACTGACAAGTTTTACCCTGATCCAGGCTTTCATTTCCACTTTGAAATGTCTTGTTAGACAAGCTTCAGATCCTTTTGACTCTGCTCCATAGCTGGTTTTCACCTATTATTAATGAAATGGTCAGAGTTTAACAATCCCCATTTTGATTGCTAATATCATTGTGTGTACTAGAGGCTATATCAGCAGCTACACAGATGTAATTTTATTCAGATCTGCTGTAGGATATGTATAATTTGCAAACAAAATTGCCCCTTTCTCTACTCTTTCCTTCTTTTATTGTTTGCAGTAATGAAATCTAAACACTTTGCAGCTTTATTGCAAGACCCTCTTTCCAGATCATCTTTTTTTCTTGCTCATGCTCTCCCTTGAGCATCAGTAGCATTGCAGGAAGTTACAACATCTCTCCATCTTGTCTGCTCATCTTTGAAATACCCTGGGCAGACTGTGATGGTGCTGTACTGTTTTTTTAATTCTCCTGAGCATCCAGCCAGGTGAGAGTGTTTTAGGTCTGAGCACCTAGATGAACCACTCTCAGAATTTTATCTTTCGGGTCACTGTCCTGGGTCCTAAAGATGCAAGTTGGCCCACAGTGGCTGTAGGTGGGTTTTATGAAAAGATGTATGTTTTAGGAGATCTGAAATCATGCATTGGCATGACACCCAGGGGAAAAAAACTTATAAGGAATCCACAGTGAAGTTAGTTTTAGAAAGGCTATGCAGGGTATTTTTCTCAACCAACATGGAAGCCAGCAAAGCATGCTTGTTTTGAAAACAAAACTGTACACTGTACATTGTGGAGTTGATCCAGAATCTCTTCATAAGAGATGCCAAAGGTTCAGTCTGAATAATTATAAAGATTCAAAGTTTGCTTTAGCAGGCAGATTGAAGTGGAGGTGTCTGGCTGGAAAGGGATTCTAGATTGTGTAGCTTTTCATATACCCCAACAATCTCCAAACACTGGCATATTTTCTCAGACATTTACACTCAGAACACATTACAAGAAACAAAAAAGCTTCTTCAACTTGCAGTCAAGAAACTACAATGAAGGATTGTGGCTTCTGGGTTTTAACAGATAGGTACCAAACTTACGGACCTAAAAATTTGTTCTCTTAAAAGAGTCAACTTTTTTATCCCTGAATTGGCAAATGGTGTTATTGAAACAATGCCAGGACATAAATACACAGGATTTGTTTTGGTCTGTGTGCTTCTTTCCAAGAATTTGATATACTGGTCCCATCTCTTGTCTAAGGAATTATCATTGCTGGAACGAAGCTTGGATGACCAGACCTGACCTTCCTGTTGGTTTTGGAGGCTGGCAGGTTGTTGATGGGACACCTCAGGAAACCAGTGATGGTAATTATGCTTGAAGCCCTTGTTAGCTCACTTTCGGATGTTTGGGATCTCTGATTCAAACAATGAGCTGATGATAGCTAAGCCAGTGGCACCTGGCACCATATGGCCAATGACAACTTCTTGATCCAAATAACCACACTCGCGCCAGGTTCTTCTCCTGATTTGTTTTGAACTCTAAAATAAATCTGTCCTTGTTATAACATTGCTCATGAAGACCTGGGACGCAAAGTCCCGCATGAGAAACGCTCTGCTTGGTACAGAACATATATAATCCTGTTGCCAAAGATGGCTTCTCACATTTTAGAGTACCTATACAGGAACCTGATCAAATTAATTCTCCTTTACTTTACGTAGCCCTAACTAAACTACATGAGCAGGCAGTAGGCAGGAAAGAAAAAAAGTGAATAGTCACTGCTCTTTCTTTCGAGTCCTTAATTTCCCAACCCTTAAAATACAATCTTTTTAAATTTGTAGCAAGATCTTTATCAGCCTGTGGTGTACCTGAGTCCTCCCAAAATTATCTGTTTTAACCAAATCCAGCTGTAACTGTATTTCAAGCACTTGAGACTTACAGTGGATGTTATAGTGCATTAAAGGTACTGAGCCACCAGGCTGTTCCAGACTCAAGTCTACAGGACTGGTAACAAAATTAAGCTTTTTGCTTCTTGGTCAGGAGTTCTTGTAAACGATTAGATTTTGTCAAACCACAAGAATTCTTTTTCTTTGAGAAAATATAGTATTTTTACATGTTTTTAATTTATTTAGTCTCTCAATTTGTCTCTTCTCCCCACAGGTATGTACAGGTGTGGTCCAGCCTCAGTTCAAGCCATTAAACATGGTCACGTTTGCTTCCAGTTTGATGCTCCTTTTGTCTATGCTGAGGTACATATATGAAAATTTTCACTGCAATGAGTGATATCAGTGAGATCATAGCAAAACAGAAGATAGAGCTCCACTTCAATTTATGGATTGAGAAGTTACTTTGTGTATACTTCATATTACAGAACAATCTCATTGTATTTTGACATGCTAGCAGGTGGGATATGGCTCTAATGAATGACAGAGGTTTCTATAATTTCTGATCCCCAATGTAGCAATAAGGAAAAGCTCCTCTGACTTAATCAAAACTTCAGGCTGTGGTCATTTTCCCTTCCAAGATTCAGCTATGCTGAATGGGTCACTAGCTCTAGCTACTCATTCTCTTTACTCACCACCTTCCTTTTGGCTGCTGTGGGTCATGGAGATCTCACATGAGTGATTTGACTGACAGATCTGAGAGAGAAATATCTCAATAAGGAGATAGAGGGCCTGGTCAGGAGTTTTAACCTCTCGCATCACCAGAGGAGGAATGCCCAGAATTGCAACACTGTAGGAAAAGTTTCTCTCTAATTGAATTGTAAATGGCTTAGGACAGAAAAGAATGAAGATATTTTAGCTGTTAAGCATTCTTCACTCTATTTCTAAAGCTTTTTGGTACAAGGAATGTGCAGTAGTGCTCCCCAAATTTTAATGACCTCTCTGTAGCCTTGTAAAGTTTACACTCTCTGTCATTCTGGAGCTGTGAATAGTAAAATGCATCTCAGCATATGACTCATTTTAAACATGAAATGTCGATGTGAGTAATTACTTAAGGGACTTAAGTCAATGTGTCATTCTTTTGGGGGAGATAGGCTGATTTCTCTTCCTCTCTCTACTTCCACATATCTCAGTCTTCTTTCATTTAATTTCATAGGTGAATAGTGACGTTTTTTACACAAGAGTGGAGAAAAATGGAACCCAAGTGGTAGAAAAGATTGATACAACCCGTATTGGGCAGTTGATTGTGACCAAGGAAGTTGGAGGTGATGGAATGGTGGACATTACTGAGGAGTACAAGTTCCGAGAAGGTAACCTGAAATGAGCTGGAACCATACGGATGTAGACTTATCTCGGTCAGACTCTAGATGATGACTTGGAAACCTCTATCACTGAGGGAGGAGCTTCATGAAAAGCTGCCAAAGTGCCCCCAGGAATTCTTGATTTGTAACTCCATCCCAGAAACACTGTAGATGCCTTGATCATAAGGCACAGAGCACAAACTTTGCTACTCTGAAATGCTTTAAACTAAGTAAGGTGTAGTGAAAATAAAGGTTAGTGATGGAGCAACTCAAAGGATTCAAAACAATTCAAGGCTTTCTGTAAAGATGTTTAGACGTTTCTAATTCAGGGCAGATGTTCACACAGAGTAAACCAGTGTAGCTGTATTGACAGGAATTCAGCTACATCAGTTTTTCTGATATAGCTTTAACACCAACTCATTTGGCAGATGTGAAGTTCTCCCACTGCTAGTGTTACCCCAGGAGGGATCACTGTCCTCATCCACTCATTTCAGCTACTACAAACTATGGAAGACACACCCTTGTGATCACTAGGTGGGCTAACACTGGACTTCTGTTCCTTTTCTAAATCTGATTTTCATTCATTCCTAGGCTCGGATGAGGAGAGGCTGGCTCTTGAGACTGCTGTGATGTATGGTGTTAAAAAGCAAAGTGTCCAAGACACCACGTACCAGCCACAGACAGATGTTGATATGGACTTCCAAGCGCAAAAGGCAGTCCTTGGCAATGACTTTAAAGTTACTATAACTTTCAGGAACAAGAGTCGCAACTCCTACACTGCAACCACCTACCTTTCAGGCAACATAGTGTTCTATACAGGAGTCACAAAAAGTGAATTCAAGAAACACTCTTTCAGTGCAAAACTGGAACCCTCTTCACGTAAGACTTGCTTAGTTGTTTTCTGTGTTATTAACTGCTAGATTTTTTCAGTTTTATTAACTATCACCAGTGTTTCCACCCATGGGTAGAGCCAATTCTAGTAGCTAGGGGTAGGTACTTCTATTGGGTAACAGAAGGATCCACTCCCTACCCTGGGCTGGATACCAGGGTCATTTAAAGCTGAGGTTATTTACTTCAGGCTGTTTCTCCCTGCATAATGCTCTTTTACACTAAGCTGCATGTCTGGGAATTGTTAATTTTTCTTCTTTAGTACAAAAGAAATCAAAGGAGCACAGGTATCAAGCAGCAAGGTATTGTTTTTCCTTTGAATTCCTTTATTTTCCTAGCAGTATCTCAGCAAGTGAAGGGGAAGTTCTGGTTCCACAGGGTGTCATGTACAGAGGCAAAAAGGTGTATTTTTTGTCTTACCTGGTAGAAGCTAACAAGTTCTGAGCCTATTCAAGTGAATATCTGGCTTTGGAGGACTGTGCAGTTCAGGATTTCGTATTTATGGTGATCTAAAAAGTTTATATGTAATGAAAATATGCCATGATAGAGCAGGGACATTTGTCAGCAGACACCAAAGGTGAGTTAGCTTTACAGATGCAGCATTTACTTTTCCAAGTGCCCTCTGGAATACAGTAGGGAAATCCTGCCTCCCACTTCTCATCAGAGAAGCAGTTCCTGGCAGACTAGCTCAGGAGCCAGTGGGAAGGATTTTGTACTGCTCAAAGTAGGGAAGAGGGATGTTCTTTTTCAATTAGACATAATCTATTTCCTGCCGGCCACTACAGCAGGCGTTTAGGACCTGCTGTACTTCCAATTCTACCTAGCAGGCTCTAGCAACAAGTGAGTGCCAATCACTTGTTCTCCTGACAGGCTGGTGTCCTTGGTCAGCACTTCCAGCTCAGCAAAAGTGATGACAATGTGCTTTTATGGAGATGAAGTAGGGGAGAGGATCCTTCACTTGAGTTCCCTGCTGAGAGCCAGCAGCCACGATTTTGCCTTCTGGACACTGCTACTGGGCAAATCAATCTTTCTGAGCACAGCAAGAGTTTGGGAGCCCAAAGGTTGGGGCTCCTGAACTGGGTCTGCTGCTGGATCACAGCAATCCTGGCTGACGTCTGAGCTTTCTGTCTTGTCTACCTCATACCAGCTCAGGAGACACTATGAGCCCTCTTTCCTCAAAGAGGATGAGTTTTGTCTCAGTGAGAAGCCTCCATAGAACCACAGTTCCTATCAGGCCACAAAAAAATCCTCTGCTCTCTTCCCCACTTTGATCATCTGAAAGTGCACATTTTATTTGGAGCTGATTATCCTCCAAAAAGTAGAAGTCCACTAATAAGGATCTTCTGGTGAAGGTTAGTAAAACTTCTACCTCTAGCCTGTAACAAAGCCCTGAGAGCTGCTTGTTGATTCTTTCTAACCCTGTGAATCATTTGCAGGGGGCCTGGAAATTGGCATTAGGTTGTTCCAATGCATGCTATCAAAACACAGTGTGAGGGTTTATAGTGACTTACATCAGTTTCTAAATATCTGATCTGAAACACTGCAAAAGTTTTGGAGGCTTGAATAGGCACAGTAAAAAAATCAGTTTCAATAGTCTTGGTCTAAATTCTGTGTCGCTTCTTTGATGAAGGAAAATTCAGTCATCTTGTAGGAGAAGTGCCTGCTACATTTTCTGGCTGTGATTTGTGCATGGTTCCAGGACTTATTTATGCCTGCTCTTGTATCAAAAGTCTGTGTAGGATATTAATACCTAAAATACAGCTTCTGCAGTGCTTTGAGGATCACCTGGCTCCTCTCTGCAAGAAATGAAATGAATAGATGTTTAAACATCACTGAGCATCATAATTCATTTTTTCTAAATTAAGTAAATGCTAAGAAAAAAGCTTCTTGAAATAGTGCTGTAAACTCTGAATTGAGTGATGGTGAGTGAGCACAGACTGGGGAGAGAAACCTGAAGAAACAGAACATGGATTTTTATGTATGTGTACCAAGAGTATGTCCCCATCACTGCTTCTGGCCAATAAAACATTTTAAAAGTTATTCCCACATTTCAAGGTGAGAATTTCCTTGTATCTGAGCTACAGTCATCAACTTGTGGGGCACTCTGTTCTGCAACAGGACAAAAGCACCTCACAAATTACACCATTTCTGAAGGTGTGAAGGTGTTACATGAAATTTGAGCATGAATTCTTTCACCTTTTCCTTGGAAAGAAGTACATGTGGAATCAGGAAGAGTGTCTGAGCAGGTGGGCAGTGTGAAGGAAGGTACTGTGATTATCTGCAAGTGCATGAAAACAATCTGTCAGGGATGTAATGGGAGGGTACCTTCCAAGACACCGAAGCAGTATTTGTAGGTTTTGTTCAGGGCAAGAAATGAGTGTGTGTGTATATATATATATATATATATTTATATTTGACAAAAAATTACAAGGATGAACAGACGTATTAAAGGCATTCTTCCAGCCCAAAATACTGAAAGCATGAGGCAAGCTGAGTTTTCAAACAGGAAACGAATAAATGATTTTCAGAATAATGATTAAAGGAATTGTGTGGGTTGGAAACATCTTTGAGGATTTGAATAGCTTAAACCTTTCAGTGCCTTCAAAGGTGCTCTCATATCTACTGAGTTATATTTAGTTTTCTCTATTTTTTTGAAAAACTGTAAGGCAACTCAGCGTTGTGTCTCCCTTGGCTTTTCCAGATGCGGTAAGTGGTACTGAGAACTTACCAGCACAACCAGTGCTAAGGCAATGGAAATCTATTCTTCCTCTTTTTTTTCCTATAGTGATTAAATTTAAACAGAAAAGTTTGTCTTTTCTTCCACTGTAAGGTGAATTTTTCCTGGTTTGTAACTAATTTATTTACTTATTTACTTCTCAGATGAGAAATACCTTGCCTGATTTATAATTTACAGTTAAGGGTATTATGGGAAATTCTTTTACACAAGATAAAGAGTGAGAGGGAGGGAGCTGGAGCACATCAAGTAAATTTAAGGCTGGCCTAGTAAATCCAGGTCAGGTGGCCACCAAGGGAATAGCTTTGAAACCAAATCAAGGAACTGGTTTTGATGTGAGTGGATCAAAAGAGCAAAAAGGGGTGAATGTCATTTACCCAACTGAGTTCAATTATCTCAGTGTTTACAGTGTATGTCACAAATACAATACAAATAACGAATAACAGTAATTATCATAGGTAACAGATGGGAGATCTTGATGTGTTTACTAGGGTTATAATGAATGTTTATAGAGAGAAGAGGTCTAGGTATATATATTTTGCCTGGTCAGTTAGTTAGCAGGTCTGATTCTCTGCATCACATTCTCACACCATTGTTGGCCTGGGAATTGCAGTTCAATATAGTTAAAATTAATGATTTCCTGCTTCTCAACTGTCTAGCGTACAGGGACTTGTTTCTTCCAATAATTATTGTCAGAGAGCACGTGAAAGCACTCTGGAGAGCATGCTGGTGACAGGAAGACCTTCTTGCTAAGTTTTGCAGTCAAGTCCAGTGTAGAACAAAGGCAGATATCCAGCCATGTCCTGGAGAGCAGGTGATGTTCCAGGTAGCCTGCATGGGCTCACACCCCCAGTTGCTACTCTGGTGGCATCCCTATGCCAAGAAGAGAGGCCAAGAAAGAATAGGAGTAAATTGAAAGAGCAAGCATTTACAGGAATGACACTCAAAAGCTGGTTTGGACATTTGTGCCCAGTAGATATGTATTTCCAGCCTTCCTTCTCATTTATTTTGTGGTAGTACCTAGAAACCTTCAACAGTGACCTGGCCCATAGTAAGGGTACTGGTCAGGAGCTGTGCACAAACCCAGCCCTTGCCCCTGGAAGCTCACAGCCTAAATGGAAAGAGGGGAAAATTAGAGGGGAAATGGTGTAGTAAAGAAATTAAGTTCGTTTGGGGGAAAAAAATCAAAGCCATTCTTTGGCTCATAAGCCACCTTTTTTCCAAGGCACTCATGGAATTGGCACTGCTCCATGGGAGGAGCAGTTAGTGATTAGATTGCTTCAGATGCCTTTTTTCTTTCCTGTGTCTCCCCTCAGCCAGCTCTTTCGACATTGTGATCAAATCGAGTGAGTACATGAGAGACCTGCTGGAGCAAGCCTCCTTTCATTTCTTTGTGACTGCGCGGATCAATGAAACGGGAAAGATTCTGGCTGTGCAGAAAGCGCTAACGCTGGAAATTCCCACCCTGCGGATCAAGGTAGCTCAAGGCTGTGGTGGAAGGGATGTGTTCTCTACAAGGGTGTTGCATTGACTTGTGGGGCAGAGGAGTGTGTATGTTTATGAACATTAGAGCATCTAACATGGACCTTATAGAGCAGTGGCTGGCTGGAGTGTGCGAGGGTGTAATAGGTACATTGTATAGTGTATTGAGTGTCCCTGCATTGAAGAGAGAGGCTGACAGCAGCACTGGCAGCAAAGAGCTGAAATTATCCAGTGGAGGAAAGAGGGGGCACCATCTGAGAAAGCTGAAGAAGCTCAAAGGGTAAGAGAGATTACTCACTCAAGTCACTCCAGTTCTTTAACTACTCCAGAAGTCCATTATATTTAAAGCAACACAGCACAGGGGCCTCTTGCTGAAGAATGAAGAACACTGCTATTGAAGTGATTTTGCTGGGAGAGTTTCTGCAAAGTTTCTCCAAACTTGGACGGGCAGCACTGATTTGGGACAATGTCTTGGGATTTCACTGCTTTGCTGCCACTCTGAATGTACTGTCACTGGTGTTCCCTGAAAGTTGAAGCATTTCTGCAGGCAGTGGTGTGGTACCTATGAAAATGGAGAAGAGTAATGCTTGTGATAGTACAAGGAGCCTATGTTGTATGGCAAAGACAAGCCATTTTAACCCAACTGGGATTAACCTAACAAGCCACTTTAACTGGGATTTAAACTTCTCAGTTCATAACCGAGCATCCAAATAAATTACATCGTTTTCAAAAGCACCAAGCCTTCAACTGCTTTGAATGATGGAATTTGGATCTGCTAATACTACAAAAAAAAAATCAGAACACATGTCCAGGAAGCTTTATATAAGCATGAATACAGCTCCATAAAATTCAGGACCTTGAAAGAAATCTAAGTTTATACAACTTTTCCCCTCTGTATATTTATTTGAACCAGTGCTCAGGTTTCCATATAGTAATTTATGTAGCAACTGCAGCCTTATGCAAAAAAAAGCTTTTTTAGAAATGTGGATCAAGGCTACAGCAAAGTTTGCCCAAAAATCTACCCTGTTTCATGGTCTTTAGAAATATCATTATATTCTGATCAGATAATTGTATTTTCAAACAAAATATTTTTGGTTTACTGAGCATTCCAGAGAGAAGGTAAGCAAGACAAGTAAACTCTACTTCAAATACCTGTTTTCAATAACCAAATTCTAAAAGTAAAAAATTCTTTCAATTCAGTACTTACACAGAACATCTTCTACATCATCTCAGATTTTCAACTTCAAAATAGCATATTCTCTCTGCTGTTCTGAAGAAAGGATTTTTAGCATATAGAATACACTGTTATCCAAAACCCATGTTTTCAAGTAAAACTAAGTTTCTCTTTTCTGTTTCTTTGTGATGTGTGAAAAAAAAATGAAATTCTAAAAGCTGGATTTTTTAAGGGGGGGGTGTATGTGTGTGCATGTGTGTGAGCATGTATTGATAGAGGAAATTTTGATTTATTGCTTTTTAAAGAAATTTGAGATAGTTTATCTGTTTAGTTTTCTTGTCAAGTTTTTTCAGTGAATGTGACTGGCAGACCAAATTTCTTAATGTAAGACTGAGAGAGAAGAATGAAAAAATGTATCTCCCGTGATGTCTTCAGATGCACCTTTGATCTTTCTCTGTTGGTCTAAGGAGACTATCAGACCCGACAGTTGAGGAAATTACACCATATCGAGACCATAACCTTGAGACCAGGTTACAAAAATATGACCAGCAAATACATATCATGGTCTCAGCTGCAAGTGCAGGACTTTAGGATGATTTTGAATCACACACAGTGATCTTAAATGGTCAATTGAAACAAAGAGGTTATAGGATCTCTAATTGAGCCAAGACTTCTGAAAATGCCACTGGTGTCCTACTGCACATTCAGGTAGCCAAATGCTGTTGAGAGCATAGCTGTATCTTCTCCTTTACTCCAGTCATTTTATTGTTTTCTGGCACAGAGTAATCCCTTAGACCGGAGTCTATGCAGCTTTTTGCAAATGTCATACTTCCTTGAAACATCACTTTAAATTTATTGACAAGATACTTGTTTTTCTTAGTTACCTTTCTCAAGGCCCTTTAAATCAGTTGATGGACCATGAAGTGGGCTGGAAGGTCTGCCAGCTGGAAGTTGAAAACCCTTGCCCAAGCAAGTACAAACAAAAACAAGTATACATATTCTGTGAGAAATGTTGAGTTTCCAGGGGGCTAAAGAACCCCAAACCCCCATGTATGTAGCTGTTGTTTAAAAACACATTTGTTTGGAGGTTTACTACTTTCAAATGGAAAATGTACTGCTCTTTTGCTTACATAGGGTTTGGAGGAGAACTGGCCTTCAGGCCTCCATAGAGCACATGTGCAGGTTTAGAAACCCTTCAGAGCACAAGAAGAGAATGCAAAAGCAAGATGAAGATGGGCACGACAGTTTTAAGGGTGCAACCACTCCAGCCTGGTGTTTCTAATTTAGGGTAGTAAGACCTGCCCTTCTCTTCTGGAGCTTATGTCCTGACCAGATCACTTCAGTGCTGGTGGGGAGCCTGAGGAGCGGGGCAGAGTCTGGGAGAGAGGTCCCATCAGCTGGACTCACCCTCAGTTGCGCCATCAGCTCCAGAACTGTACATGCAGATTTCTGATTTTCTATGGAAATGAGGGTCTGCCTCTTGATCTGCCATGTGGTTTGAGGGAAAATTACAATGGGTGGAAAAATGTGCCATCCAACATTTTCTTCTCACTAGGCTTCCTTTGCCTCGTGCTGTTTCGCTGTCTGATCTGTTCTTCTGCCTTGCCAGTACCGTGTATCTATTATTATCAGTTTCTGGTGCATTGTCCTTTCCTTGTCTTGCAGACCAAAGGTGAACTGGTGGCTGGTAAAGAAGCGTCTGTGATTGTGGAGTTCACCAATCCTCTGAAACAAACCCTGGAGAACATCACGCTCCGCCTCGAGGGACCTGGCGTGCTGAGAACAATAAAAAAGCAGTTCGGGTAGGGAAGAAGGCACAACCAGCTGGGAGTTTGTCCCCTGCTTGCTCACAGTAGGAAGCTCACAGGAGACACTTAACTAATGCTGTGCTGAGTAATTTAATTCAAACACTCTCTCTGTACTTTAAAATCCAATACACAGGGGAGCTATAGGTCTCAATAGTCAGTAGAAGTCAGGCTATCCACAGAAATTGTGAGAGCATTTCATCTGTTCAGTACCAGGGTTGGAGGAATTGGCAGTGTTTGTAGGTAGCTGCTAGTGCAGCCCAAGTTTACTTTTTCACTGTATTACATTGTTTTTAGCACTTGACAATAGCACCTACAAGCCACTATCACAGAGGAAGATTTATCCTGCGTTTAAAGTGCTTACTGCCGGTCACTCAGCATGTGCAAATCGAGTCCTGTGCTGTTTTTCAGAAAGGGCTTTTCTCTGCTCATGTTAATCATGATTATACAAGACGTTCAGGTACCTCAGATGATCTTTTCAAGCTCATGTCAAGACATAAAATGTGTGTTGTTTGCAGAGCTGGCTGGCACAGCATGCTGCAGCATGTGTGAGCACACAGCTCCCCCCAGTAGCTCCACTGCACAGGGCTGCCCTGGCACACAGGCATGTGCCCAGCACAGGGGCACAGACCTGAAAGGAAAGTCACTTTCATTATTCTCAGAGTCACACCTTACACTGACACCATCATACTCCTACGCTAAGCAAGTTGTAAATCCTCTTTCCATTTGAGTTCTGTGTTATAAGCTTAGCATTAGCCAAGGGTATATAATGGAGAAACTTGGAAAATTTTTAGGCTATTGCTTAGTCCTGGGCATCTATCTATCTGGGCTTAGTATCTATCATTACCTGAGCTGATGGTCCCCAGGTATGTGTAAAGGGAGTTTGAAAAATTGCCTGTGCTTCAGCAGCTGCATAAATTGTCAGCATCCTCTGCAGCTGGCAGGGGAGGTCTGAGCCTGACTGCACCTGGGACAGGGATAAAAAGATCAAAACCAATCTCCAGAGCGGAGCTGATAGAAAAATAACTGTGAAAGGGCAACATACTGTGTTTGCTTTGTGCACGTGGTATGTCACAGGTGCTGCTGAGCATGACTCAGCATGGTCCACAAGAGTTACACAAGTTGTGGCAATAGCCCTCATTGCTGCCCAGCTGTGCCAGCCTTCCCTGTTGTTCTGCATCCTTTTCAATCCAAAAGCTGCTGTGGACTGCCCTCACCTTCAAGGATGCAGAAAGTATCAGGTGCATCAAAGGCACAAGAGTGAGGGGAGAAAAATTACTCATGGAACACACGTCATTTTCCTTAGAGTCACCATGTTTTCCCCTTTTCAGTAATGCCCTTGGCAGCATTGAAAATGGAGATGGATCAGCTTAGTCATTTTAAGATTTAGCTTCTCTGAGGTGAATGTAGGATGCAGGTGATACACACAGAGGAGAGAGCAAGGGGTAGCTGTAGTTTATTTAAATAATAGTCACATTTGTCTCCATGCATTCAAAGTGATAAATGGCTCCAGTGTGGTGATGGCTCAGCATATTATGCAGAATCATTCATCACTGAGTTCTTTCCCAGGAAAATCAGATCAGGGTGGCTTACTCCATTTGTAAAGAGAATTAAACATATTCTAGGCTTTCCCCACCCTCCCAACACTTCCCTATTTTCTAGGGACTGTTACATATGGGATGGAGTTTTTACAGTTCTGTGTGGGGATCAGGTTTTTGGCCTCTGTGTACTTTTCAGGAAGCTTTTCTGTATCACTTGAATGGTTCCATAAAACTGGTAATGTGTGATCTAGCTGATACAACATTATTCTGGCAATGTAGTGGCCTGGGGGCTTCAGTCTTGACCATTCATAAAGTCTATATATAGATAAAGATATTGATATTTAGCTATTAGCCTCAGACAGATGAGGAGCATGAGTTATGGAAAAGCCTTTGGCAGCAGCAATTGTTACACAGGGCATAGTCTTTGCATGACAAATGAGAATTAAACAGGCAGTGATGGATAGTGCTAAAAGGATTATAGCCAAGCACACTTTCACACTAGCAGGTAAGTAATTTTGGGTGTTTCTATATGTCAAAGCTAAGCTAGTATTAGCATTTGTAGTGAGAAGTAACATGTTTTAGAAATAGGACAGTAGAGAGACAGGAAAAGGCAGGTTTGGTTTGGTTTCCCAGCACAGTGGTTGTCTTCCTGCGCATGCATGCACACACACACACACACACACACACACACACACACACACACACACACAGATGATAGCACTATAAAACAAAGATGGTAGTGCTACCCTCTCTCACTGGAGTACTGTGAAGTTGTGACCCAAAACCCTTCATCCTTAGAGAATCTGCCCCCCCAACTGCTCAAGAAGTATACTCTGCACAGCAGACTTGTAAAATAACTTCTTCACTTTCTATTCAGATAATCTCTTGCAGATAATTTCCATAAACTCTAAAAGGCATTTTACTTTCTTCAGCAATTGAAGTCATTGGTTTATCATAATTCCATTTTAGTGGGCATCTGGTGGATGCAAACCAACCAGCTATGGGGAACAGAATCTCTCTCATTAATAACAAAGATAAAAAGAGGGGAAACACTTGCTGGAAGCAGTCTGCACATGCTCACATCAAAAATATGATCTTTCTCTGCTTTTTTTTTTCTAAAAGTGGGTACATGCCCCAAGGTACCTCTATTTGTGTATGCAAAATGCAATGCAGTGCCATATAGAGATACCTAAGCTAACCTCTAAGAAGCTGGAGTACCTCATTTAACAGGGGCAGACTTGCACTGAAACAAATACTCAGGTGGGAGGATTCCAGCCTAGCTCATTTAGAGCTAATTAAGGTTTCTTGTCTCGTGGCAGCTTGTGCTAAGCCTGGGCAGACATTTCTGTCCTGACCCTGGCATAGGACATGAAACCTGAGAACCAAATCCTACCAGATGAGAATTTGAAACAGTGACTGAAGTATAGGCCTGCTTTGCTCTCACTTTGTTCAGTTTTCAGGAGACTGTAGCCATATGAGATAAGAACAGTGAATTTAGAACCCTCTTATTTAATGCTGAGGAAAATATTAATTTTCATAAAAAGCTTCCCACTACACTACTTTGTCCATTGCTTCCTTCGGAGCAGTTGTATCAACCAAACACAATCAATCAATCAATCAAAAAATATCAGCCTTCAAAATCTGCACACTGGACCTTGTGAAAGCACTGAGAAAACACAGAAAACCAATACCTGAGGCTCTCCATGCATCTTAATTGTAGCAAAAAAATTGAAAATCAAGAACAGTGCAGAATACGTTTGTTTCGTATATGAGTTATCAAGAGTCATACATAATGTAAAAGAGTAACCAACAATAGCAGGACTCCCAAGAATACTTTGACTTGTTTGTATGGACATGAAGAAGTCACCTGAAGGGGCCACTGAGGAGATCTGCTGAGGACAGGGAGGTTCAGGATAGGAATTACAGAGGGATTCAACATCTCATGGGGTTTGCAGGGGAATGACCTGGACACTTGGACTTTTTTTAACCGTGTAAGGAATCACCAGCAGGCCATAGGCTATAATAGCCAGGAAAAATGGAATTATAAATTAGAAAAAATATATGTTAGATATAAAGAAGGTCATTCTGAAAGTTGTCATGAGAGGAAGTGACAGGAGGCAAAAGAAAATTGATTCATTTTGGAAATTTAAAATTAGCCTGGAGGAAAGGCTTTAAAAGGGTCAGTTCTGAGAGGAATAGAAGATGGAGAGAGTAATTTATATGACGTTTATGAGAATGAGTGAAACATAAAAGCTTTGAGACATATTATAGTATCCACCTTCAGTTTCTCCAGCTGTGTGTCAGGTTGAGAGCATTGGCTGACTGACTGCAATATTGAAACTTTTCTCTTTTTTATTCAGGAGAATCCCGATGAACTCTACATTGACCTGGGAAGTAAAATTTTTCCCAATGCGACCGGGTTTACGAAAGCTGATTGCAAGCCTGAATTCTGATGCTTTGAGACATGTGTATGGTGAACTGAATGTCCAGATTCAGAAACCATGAACCAAGGTGCTGCCTTCTTCTCTCATTTAGCTATATTTAAAAATTTCATGGTAGGGGGTGGCTGATAGAGAGGTATAAATCTGCTTATTGTTATTTTGGTCATCCTTGTGCTGAAAAAAATTGATAAAGCAAACTAAATGGCATGGCTGGGGAGAGAACAAAAAGCACCTGGATGCTGAATGATTTAAAATTAGCTATATGTAATTAAAGGCAATTCTAGGTCATATTATTCCTGTAGTTCACTTGTATTTATGGTCTTTTGCATTAGTGCTGCAAGGGAATTTGAAAAGCTCCATTCGCCAGAGTAATCTGAACTTTAGTTTTAATTAAGGCCTGATATTTCACTGAAAAGGGAAGGAAAAAAATAAAGAACCCAGTGTTATAAATTCTTATACTGAATTACACAGTGTTATGGTAGATCATTCAGGCTGCAATAGAGACAAGTATTTCTGGCTAAAGGGTCTATTTTATCTTACAAATTAATAATGTTCTGGTTCATGGAGAGCTCACTTTGCTGGAGGCATCTCTCAGGATGTTTTATCTCCAGAATATTCTCAGCCCCTTGTTTCATCTTGCAGCTTCCCTATGCTTTTTCTCCTGCTCTCTCATGTGTGCAGGCACTCACACATACTCACTTCATACCCTCATTAGACCCCATATGCAGTTGGTATGCTGTTCCTCTACTTTGCTGGGTGAAAATCCAGAGCTTTTTCTGCCTCTGCTCAGAGTTTATCACATAAAACCTGCATTTTCTGGCCATATCTCTTGTGTAAGATGTGTTCTCTCTTCACCCTTCTCTGCCTTTTTTCTCTCCTGAACCCACCCTGTAGACCCATCTCCCACATGAGTGTGTCAGGAGTGTTCACTGTCCCAGAGCAGTCCAGGCTGGCAAATGGGGTGAAGGAAAGAGGAGAGGAGCAGAGAGCCTGAGGGTCTTCTCCTGCCAGTCCCACAAGCCTAGCCAATATCCTACACTGGAGCTGGGGGTGCTTTTAGACTAAAAATATGGGTATGTGTTTAGATTAAATCCTGCCTGAATCATGGCTAAAGCAGAATGAAGACCTGTTACATGAGTAACCTGGCAATACTGAGGGACAGAAACTCATCTGGGAAAGGAATAAAGATGTATCCTGAGAGCTAGAAACCTACACAAGTCACAGCAACTCCTCCCCTCTGGCCACAGTGTGTATTAAGATCAGGTTTTAACAGCACAGGGGAGCCAGTTGAGCTTCTAAAGTTAAAAGGAACATCTTGCTCTTTAAACCCTGGAGTTTTACTGGAAGGCCATGTCATTTGGTGGTCTCAGTGAAAAGCAAGGGAGATGCCTTCCCTTCTGCTCCTCTTGCTGCCACACACGGCCCACGGTACCTCCTGCAAGACCTGTAACCAGCTGTTAAAGTCTTGCGAGAGCTGTTCTTTTTACCAAAGTGTGGGGGACAAAGCAAAAATTCATACCACCTCATATACACTGGGCATGCCCCAGGGTCCAGGAAAACCAGACTTTCAGTGGCTTTCACTTCAGGCATGGACACACTCTCATTTCATACAGTTTATGTGACCACATTAGAAACTTTGCAATGTCAAAGTCTCCTATCTGTGGGGTAGAGGAAACTGAACAAGTGTTGTCAGTGCAAGGTGAGAATCTCTGTTAGGTAATTAAGCAGTGTTACCGAGGTCTACATCTTCTAATAAAATTATCCATTTTGTGCTCTTGCATATAAACCTGCTTTTTTATTCCAGACATTTTATAAATACAGTGTAATAAGAATTCAAAATAAAGCGCATCTGATTGCACTTGTATGTTGTGTTCTGTATTTTGATTAATTACTTCTACAGAGTAGCACTGTAGACACCAGTTGCTGCATCTTCATTATAAGAATTTAAAAATTCACTTCTGAGCCATGCGAATAACAGTGTCTTTTTTGGTGCTAAGGAAAAAAACTTATATTTATTTAAATGGAAAAAATATTACAGGCTATTTTAACTGTTTTTCTTTGGTTTTCCTTCTGTTTCAACAATTGGCTATCTGATTAATTGGAGGAGGTGAAGATTTCCAGAGAACATCACTAGTGCCAGGAAAAAGAGTCCCTGGAATTTGCTTTACCTTGTCAGAGACCATTAAGGCACGAGTTTCCCCCTAATGAAACCTTACCTATGTCTCATTTTTAAGAAGTGCTTCTCTCAGCTACATATTTCAAGTCATTTTACCAACACACATTAAGCTGAATGACCTTTGCCAAGAGGCAGGAAGTATTTTTATTTATAGTTTATAAAGGGGTATATTGAAGTGATGACTGGGAACAGAGACCAGGGATGTCAGCAGCCCTTGGCACTACCAGCCTGCTCAGTGTGCACCAAGATGCTCACAAAAACCTAAGGACAAAATGAGGATAGCCTCTAGGATTTCAGCCACTAGCCAGCCCATGCATGGGCTGTCACATGAAGCACAGGTAAAACCTGACTGGAGAAGCAGGGAGTACTGTGATTGCACTTTATGTACACATAGGGTGTGATCAATAAATAGTGAGGACAGATGGGCAGCCTCAGATCGGGAGGAGCTCTGAATCTGAAAAGAGTTATAGAGTTCAAGTTCTTCAACTGAGGGCCTTTTTTGAGTGGGCTGAACTTGGGTCCTCAATGCAACCATCACAGCTCAGAGATGCATTGGGGAGGAAACATTCCAAAACCAAACCTCTGCTTCCACAGCTCTCACAGTCCAGCAGCTCAGAGATGCTAGATACAAACAAAAGTCACTCCTGAAGCACATCTGATTTGTTACCAACTTGTGACATCCAAGCTGTGGGGCAGGTTGCTCCAGTAGCCATCAACTTGTCGCATTCAAAATCTTGCTATGATCAAAAGGAAACACATCTTACATCTGGGAAGAATATATTGTTAGTCTTATTAATCTAATCAGAGAATTATTAGTAGCTGAAATAACTAGGATGGAGTTATATTCTTGTATCTTTATTACAATAATACTGACATTTATAGTCCAAATTTTATTAGGTAAAACTGGTACACATAAACTTTATAGCATACTCCACTTTCTCTGCTTTTTTAGGCACTTCTACACTGACCCTGTGATGTCTTCAGTCTGGGTGGGGGCATGTGTATCAGCAAGTCACCAGGTCCTCCACCAAGCAGAGTCTGATATTAGTGGGGAGAGTTTATCTTCCTCTTCACTGGGATAAGCACAACAGAAAATTTCTTCCTTGTCACCCTATGATACATCAGAGGTCATTTTACAGACTTCTTGTACACTCCACATCTTGTTCTTTTTTTATTGATTCAGCTCCATGGTAGATCCTAACTTGCTACGTGATTCATTTTACACGTGTTGGGTACTCATTGTTTGTTACATCTAGAATTTTTCTTACTTATCTCCTAATGTTGCACCCTTTGACAACCACTTATTAACTACTGGTGAGCTATTTGTAGCCTGAGGCCTCCCATATCATCCTACACCTGCACTGTCAAGGCCCCTATTACCATCCCATCCCATCCCATCCTAGTGAACCTTTATGCTGCATTTTATTTTGAGGTCATATATAGTTCATTCTACAAGGAATAACTACCTGCTCCTACTGTCTACTAGTTACAAAAAGGACATATAACAGCAAGCATTACACCATGCAGTTGAATAAAGCACAGAAAAAACTAAAAGAGAGCCAGTAGTAGGTACCAGGGCATTAAATAATTGATCTTACAGGTAAAAAACTTGACAAGCCTCGGTGCCTGTGCTGCTAGGTTATCACCAAGCTGTGACCTTTTGCAAGCAATGGCAGCATCTGATTTGTGCACCGAAATGAGAGAATGTGACTGAGCATTGACTTTTCTAGTGACTGGTACTACCAGTGATAATTGGTTTGAACTGAAAGTAATCAATAAACACTGCCAAATCAGTGACACACCTGGCCCCCCGCCCCTTTCTGCTGCTGGGCGCTTTCCTTCCTGCTATGCCATTTTCTCAGCATATTGCTTTCATATTTGTCCTTGTTTTTCCCAATGAGAGGGCTGTGGCTGCTGGTGCTAACTTCTGAATTTGAGTGATGGCACAACAGAGGAAGACAACAGAAGACAATCAGATCAGAGGAGGTGGGAAAACCAGAATTAATATCCCTGTTATGAAAGAGGAAAGTCTAAAGTATACTGTAAGTGTTGATGGAAGGAGAGGAATTGTCTTGTATATTGGAGCCGGCATGATAGCTGGATGAGTAAGGGAGAGATGAGTGTACCCTGTGAGGAGATCCAAGCTGGGCTCAGCCTTTTCCATAAGTCACCTGAATTCCAACTCAAACAGGGTTGTGCCTGTCTAGTCTCCACAGGATTAGTCCAGGAATAAAAGGGACCCCTTGAAAACACTCGTGCAGCTCCTGCTCAGGTTTTGGCTACCACAGAGTGGACACAAGGCCCTGACTTGCTGGAAGCACCACTCAAAGCCACAACAACACATAGGCAGGATGTGATGGATAGAGAGGGGAGGAGGTCATTATGCGTCTGCCATCACCTGCAGCCATAATCCTGGCGTATTGATTGTGTGACCGTTTCCTCAGAACCCACTAACTTATGGAAATGGTGTAGATCAAACTTCCAAGCTGAAAGTTATAAATACATTGGCTTACCCAAAAACCTTTTGAAGTAGATCCAACAGCAGGCAGACTATTGAGATATTTTTGCCTTCAGGTGTGAAACGGGACACCCACAAAGTGATGGGGGAGGAAGAATGAGCACTCTCACTGTCTATTAGGTGACTATTTTGTTCATTGCTGTGTGAGTTGTGAGTTATGAATAAGAGAACTGCAAGTTGGAAACATCATGAATTAAGTGATGAATCACTGTATTGGCATGTTAGACTAGTTTGTGCAGAGTTTGAAGTGTCTGTTTTCTTTCCTAGTGTGTTCATAGAATAGAGTTTAATTTACGTATTAATTTTAATACATTGTCCTATAATTTCAAACAATCTAAATGCATCATGACAACCCTAATGGAAGGACTGGGAAACATGTGGCCTAGTGAAAACTGAAGTAGCCATGAGTGGTGTTGCAGATGCAAGTATTTTGCTTATGCAACAGGAATATCCTGGTTGGGCACAAATACAACATAGAATCTCTGTTTAGTAGCTTTGGTGGCTCTTTCTTTCATGATCGTTGAGAACTTCGTTAGATTTTGGCATCTACCGAGGAAATTCCCAGGTGTGGTATCAACAGATACAACCAAACATCTCGTATTTACTTTGAACCTCATTCTACCACTGACCTCCTTTGACATCCTGCATCTCTGGTACTGGGAGAATCAGAGAGACCTTCTTCCCTCTCCAACATGTGACCTATAGATTCATAGATTTCTGAACTGCATTTCACCCACATCACATCTTCTTCAGGTTTAGGAGTCCTACCTCAGTCATTTTGTGCATGGAAACTCTTCCATGCTTGTACTCAGTCTTGTTTCTCTCCTCTGAACCTCTCCCAGTATTATGTCACTTTAAGTACCATTTAAACACAGCAGTTTTAAGCATCTGCATTTTGAAAGGACACTGCTAATCTACCTGTGCAGGGAGAATGTGGGTCTCTTGGGATCCAGACTCGTTAGGTTAAACCAAGACCCAACTGTGGCTGAAGCAGATCGAAAACCTGCAAGATCTGGACCATAAAGGTTGAACACATTTTGTGCTTTTGCATGCATTATTTCATGAAATACCTCTACCCTGACATAGAAAAGACTCTACTCTGCCCTTGAAAAGACCACAGGTTATCTTTCTACAGCAGTGTATGAGCAATAAGTAGGGCATTAACATTCGAAAACCAACTGATTTTTTCATCACTATGTAAATTCATAGGATTCTGAGATGCACTTAAATGTTATCTGCATGCTGCTCTTCTTCAAAGTAAATATGTCTCAGAATCTCCATGGTTGTATGGTGCTCTTCAGGTTGTTTTATCTGATTACAAAATTCCTTAACTTGTAAATAACCTATAGAATAATAGTAAAATGCTGCTGTGAACTTCAGACAGTTGCACAGAAAAAAACTCACAGAGTAAGGGGTAAATCTTGTGAGCTGTAACTCCATTTTAATGTTCTTCAGCTATATTTGTATTAGTAAGTTTTACAGGAGCAGATCTTTAGAGTGAAGCTGCTGGCACTGAGTACCCAATAGCTACGCTGTATTTTGGAGGACTTATATTAGACTTGTCATCTCTGGTCTGAATGGCTGTGAGCACTTCTTAGAGAGCTTTTGATGCACTCTTCAATTCAATCACTCTTCACTCTTCAATCAACTCAGACAAAACTGAGCTGATCCAATGTGTGCTCTTAGATCACTGTGGCACGAACTAAAACACTGTAAGCCATTGTTTCAAAAACAAGTTACTGGTCAGAAGATGTGAGGGATGGTCAAGAGCTCAGCATCTGTGACAGTTGCATGGCAAAGAGCTGCCTGGGCAATGCAACTTGAGAGCACTGAAGTATTTCTCAGTCGTATTTCAGAGTATTTCTCTGTGTCGGTGTACTGGTACAAAAGTTCTCACATCACCACTGCTCACTCCAACAGGAGGTACAGAAAGTGCATCTTCAGAAGTAATGGCAGGAATGTTTGGTAGTCCAGCTTTAAGGAAAAAATTCTCTAGTCTCTCAAAGGTTTTGTATCAGCAGGAATTGGTGGTGCTGTCTCCAGAGTGGCACACTAATGCTGTGTGATCCCTAGAAGTATCTTTGTGCTGACCTAGCTGTATCTGTGCTTGTATCAACATGCATGCTTTGGGAACTAGTCTCCTTTTAACCAAATGCTATGTACTAGTGATGCACACTGCCTCCAAATCCCCTTTGCAGCTGGAAAAGTTTGCCCTGTTGTTTGCTTTAAAAGTTTGTTGTGTTTGTTGCCCTTTATAGAACAAACAACTTGAGCTAATTTAGGGACTATTATAAAGATGATGTTCCAAAGCCTCTGCTGCCTAAACACTATGGTTTGTGGGAAGACATTTTCCTTTACTAAGATAAGCTTTGCACAGGGCCATTATAAACCCCACTGCAACATGTTGATGACTTATTTTCTGCCTTTCAACTGGTTTAAGTTAGGTAGGCACAGTTTTTGCAATATAAAACAATACCTTGAACTCCAATCAGCTAGTTCTGGAAGAGCTTTTAAGTAATAAAACCTATTCCCAAAGCTCTGTTGACCTCATCAGCATTACTGGTGCCCAAGAAAAAAAATACCTTTGCGCTCAGAGACTCAGCAATGGGGAAGTGTCATCATCAAACTGCAAATTAACTTGCATCCAACTGTGGCTACAATTGAAAGAGTGAGGTTAAGCAGATGGGAAAAGTCACCATTTTGAGGAAAAGTTAAAAACAAAAAAAAGCAGACTTTAGACAGGGGGTGTAGAATTGAGGAAAGTAAAAGAACCTCTATGTCTGATTTTTATATATTTAGAAATTGAGTAGCAGGAAGCAAATACAACTCGGGACAGTATTGAGGGAGAGAGGCAGAAAAGACTGTATGTAGAACAATACAGACATGCCAGCAGGCAAACTGATTATGCCACTCTCTTTCCGAATCTGTAATTCCTGTCACCAAGCGGCTCTTGGTTCCTTTATATAACTGCTCAAACAAACAGTGCTCAAATATCTCTTCCTGCAGCAGGAAAGGGACTTTATGGCTCTCACCCCTTCTTGGGTGCTTTTCATCCACAGCAATTTGTTCAGTCTATAGGTCTCTGTTGCACAAAACCTGTACCTACAAAACAGTGCTTAGAAACAAAGCATGGACTAAACTGATAATGGTGGTGGACCACAGCTTCAGGCTAAAGGTTTCCAAGATTTTAGCATCCCATTACGCCCAGTTCTCTCTGCTTTGTCCATAGCTGGTAGCTCTGGCTGGACAGATCTGAGCATGTAACGACACTCTGGGAATTCTTCTTTCTAGGCATGTGCATTACCCTACTAGTGCTGGGTCTGTGTAGAAGACATTAGCAGGTGACAAACCCAAGTACTCAGAAAGAGGAATACAGGACTAAGTCAGCCCCTTTACAGGGGTCATCACCAATGTATAGACCAATTACACACTTTTTTCCATAGGAATAGTCACTCCCTTTGCCAGGATGGATGGTGATCTGAGTGCAGCCTCTGCCTGTTGGATCCCAGTGTCATTCCTGCAGGAATGGGGGAAAGTGTAGTGGATAAGGGAAGGGATCAACAGGAGAACAAGATGAAGGCCACCACTATTTAGGCTGTGTGTGCCTTCACTGGCAATGCACTCCTCTGATGATGGGCTGGTGGGTCTCTTTGGGATGAGCAATCAGCTGTTTGTGGCTCTGGAAGATGGATTGTTGGAACAAGGCTCCTGAGTGCACAGGAGTAGCCAACTCATTTCTGGGGGAGGCTAATGAGGGTCACACACTGAGTCCATTAAATGTGGCAGGGAGTGTAACTCCTCTCAAAAATCGGCTGTTAATTGAACATCTCAGTTTTCCAGGCAACTTTGGGTTTCCTACCACCCTGTATGTTACAGAAAGATGAAATCATGGCATTCAACAGAAGGCCTGTGAAGAAAGAGTAAATCTGCTTTCTGAGCAGGGCTTGAAGAGCCAGTGAGTGGGAAGAGCAGGAGAAGCTTGGGTCAAGGTGCTCCTTGGCCCCTTACCCCAGCCCTTTCTCTGCCTCCTTGGCCTTGCTGAATTTAGGCAGAAACTTGAG
Source organism: Rhabdornis inornatus (assembly GCA_013397075.1). Classification (NCBI taxonomy): domain Eukaryota; kingdom Metazoa; phylum Chordata; class Aves; order Passeriformes; family Rhabdornithidae; genus Rhabdornis; species Rhabdornis inornatus. Next base: position 1,001,014 of record VWZS01005593.1, read on the forward strand.
ACACATTGAAGAGCCCACAAAAGAACAAAAGCAGGGGATGTCATAGAGCTGAAGGGGAGAAAGCAAAATTCCTGGCCAAGTTTCAGGGTATCTGTGGTCATTGTACTGGTGGTGGAATCCCCCCTTTTGAAACATCTCTGGCAACAGATGCTTGGGGCAGGCTGTCTGTGCTAGCAGCTTGAGAGTGGGAGTATCCCATGCTGCTTTCAGTGGGACTAGAGTGGCTGAAGGGATGGGCCACTGCAGTAACCGAATTTACAATTATTTAATTGCCCAGTTCTTATTATTTTTTACTTTAATGATTTGTTATATTAATTGATACTGCATATCTGGGCAGTTGAACACTTTTATCTTCCAGTAGGATCAGGGCTTTCAGGAAAATCCTGGGGAGCCTCCTTAGGGAAAGTCACCAGCACTAAAGCTGATGGATTTACAGTGTAGGACACAGTTCAGAGGCACAGTCCTTAAGTCCCACACTGAACCTACCAGCTCAGAGCTTTAGTGGACCATAAACCCAGGGTCATGGAGTTGAAGGCTGGAATTAAAGGTTGATGTGGCTGGGAGGTAGCTGAGATTAGTTTGGTAACTGCCCATGCCAGCAGACACCAGAAATCCATTCTGCTCCCCTTTGCTTGGCCCCACCACAGTCCTTGATGAGGGGAGAGAGTTTTGACTTTGTTCTTCACCTCTCCATGCCTTGAAAATAAAATAATGCACAGGAGGAAACACCAAATAATAAAAGATAATGGTGTTTTCCCTCTTCCTTTTACATCTTCTGTGCTTCGTTAATTTTGAGCTGTATTGTTGATGTCTGGTTGGGTTACAGCAGATCCATCTACTATTACAATCCACCCTGATAGGCTCCTAGTAAAGGACATGAGCAATGAAGTCAGCTCCAGGAGCTCTTCATAGAGTACACCAGAAAAGATAAAAAAATAGCACAAAGAAGAGCAGGTAGATTTTCTTTAGAAATCTCTTTTGTCTGAACAAGAAGCATAGCTCCATACTACAGGAATTAACTAAACCCATTCCTGAAGACAGAGAAAGGGGGGAACACTTCTGACAATCAGTCATTTGCCAAGGGAGGCAATGATATCAACAAGATAGAGCTGGAAGGTGATTCAGGATAAAGTAGCTCTGCAGTTGATTTTTGGGCATCCTTGTGCAAGTCTGTTCTCTGTTTTGTGTCCTGTTTTACAACTGGGATGGGTTCATACTGCTTGCAAGCATTGCCTGAAGCCACAGACCAATGCTGAGCCACAGACTCCAGAAAGTGATCCTCAGAGCAACCACTGCTGCCTTTAAAAAAAAAAAATTGCACTTGCCTGGAAATAAAAAATGGGGAGAAATAAGAATAAAAAAAACTTTCAAAGCATGAGCTAATTCTTACTTGGCTTCAAATTAAAAATTGTATGATGATCAAAAAGTCATACATTATTTTTTTCCCAAAAGCTTGACACGGGCTATAGATTTTTAAAAAACATTAATCAGAAACATGGTATTATTACTCCAGGTTATTATAAATCTTGTGTGTAACATAGAAATAGACAGAGAAGTTAAAGTTATTCCATATGTAACATCTCCAGCAACAACAATCCCAGATGGCTGCTTTTGGTGAGGGTTGATTTGCAGCAGGATACAGGGCTGTTTTTTAGAGGTGTAGAGTAAAAAGTGCTTGGCTCCTGCTGACTTCAGTAAAAGCACATGGTCCCTCCCAGGAAGAGGCATGTCTTACCAGAACACATACACATTGATAATGTGCCAGCTTTTAAAAGAATCAATATTAACTATGTTTTGTTGTGTTGTAAAGGCAGGTTAAAGTAATATCTAAAGCAGCTGCTGTGTCAGGGTTGGACTGGCTTACATCAGGTCTTGGCTTGTCTTTGTGCTCTTTATTGACTAAAACGTAATATATTTGATTGCAACAGTGAGATCTACTTTTAATCAGTTGGATGCTTGTATCCTGGGTCTTTGATAAATTTACTTTGATACTAGTGCAAACACTGAACACACCATTGCTGTGTCATTTTTGACTCAGAAATTTCTCTTGAAAAGAACATCAATTGAGCATTTCTGTGTGACAAGCATAGTAAATCAACATCTCCATACTCCAGCCAGGTTTTCTCATTTCATCAGAGACTAACATTTTTACTACTGCATCAGCCTTGAAAACACTTTTCACCTGTTTCCTCTCTTAACACTTTGGTAAGTCATCTTAAGCCTCTCACAACATTGGAGGCTGATCCAGAATGGCTCAGAGTGATGCAGAACAACACCGTAATACAGTTTTTGGCACCCTAGAAGTACATACAGTGATGTTTTCATGCCTCTCACTCAAAATTAGCTACAGCTCTACCTCCTTAAAAGATTGTTTCATATTTCTGCCACAGTCTTGATGGTCTCCTACTACCTCTGACTCAGTCACTTCAGTTGATAATGATTCTAAAGCATTGCCTACAGTTTTCCCTTTAAACTGATCCACTGGTTTTTGAAATATTAGCACATATTCAGGTTGTTGATGCAAAAATGAATCAACTTTGTGGTAAAGTACATTACATAGCCTGTAGCCTGAAAGTTAAAACCTCCTGGTCCCCTGGAGGTTTGATGGAAAGATCTGTAATAGTTTTGAGGTCTGAGCCTAGCTCTGTTTGACTCAGTAGCCTTGAGTAAATTATTGAGATCCTAAACAACTCAAAAAACAGGCACTGAGGTGTAAAGGCAAGAGCACCAGAAACCCAAGGGCCAGTGCTTCTCTCCTGCCACCTCTTCATTGCAAAAACTCTTTCCCTGCATTTGTTTTATCTTAGAAGGTCTTCCAAGTCATTCCATTTAAATGCTTGGGCACCATCAGCCAGAATGCCCTCAAGGTCTCCACACATGCATTACACACATACACATGCATGCTCACCTTCAGGCACCTTCAAAGCACTCACCTGTCCAAGGATGTTGAGCCCGGGCCCTTTGGAATGTATCAAGTCAGTTAGAAAATAGCTTACTTATTTTTTTTGTAAAATGTTTATTCATGAATGTATAAAGGGCTTTCCAAGAGCTACTGTGAAGAAATAATTGAAGGTGCCACATGGCAATAATCAGGCTAAGGGTTCATAGAAGCAGTAACAGGATCTGACCACCTTCTACAGAGTTAATATTTTTCTGATAACTCTAGTATACACCATGGCCTTTGCTGATCATTCTTCCTCTTTCTCTGCAGTGCACTTGTCACAGAAGTCCCTGCCCAATCTCTCCATGTGGGCCCAGGGGTACACTTAAATACCCCTTGCATGAGAATTATCATCTGGGATGGAGCCCTTTGGGTTTGGTGCTCATTTGCTGAATTCCCTGTGCTAGCAAACATAATATGCCGAATTCTTGCCTGTGCTTTAAAGACCTGCTTACATCTTAAAAATAACTTTTTAGAAAACAATTCTCCTTTACCTTTTCCCCTAAGCCAGACAACTCACTCACGTCTTGAGTTATATATATCTTTTTTCCTTATGCATTCCTAATAATGGCAGTGGTATTTTTCTGGGAAAAGCTTCTTGCTTGTCAACAATTCCTCCTCTCCTGCAGCTAATTTCCTCATTGGGATCACAATTCTCTGCAATATCTTCATTGATTTCTTCTGCAACTGTTAATAAAACTTAGTTCTTTATGCATAATGATTTGTAAATGTAAACTGGCAGGATTTTAGAAAGTGACTAGCGATTTCTGCAAGTTCATGCTGCAAGAAAGCTTATTTTCCTAGAGAATGTTCCTCTGCCTTCTGAAAATAAGTTGTGCCCTCTAAAGTGGTTCAGGCTGCATGCCCATCATGAAACTACCAAGTACCAACCACTCACTGGCCTGTGAGCCTGAGTGTGGAGCTTCATGTCCAACCCAGCACCCCGCAGCATCTCAGCCAAGGCTGTTGCCCCCAGTCTCCGCTGCTGCTCTCACAACTGCTGCACGAACCTGCGCAAGGCTACCACCCCAACCTGCCCCCCAGGCACACATACACCTTCTCATCCTCCCATACAAAGCCTTCAACACTTAACTTTCAGCTGGTGAACCTGCTAGCAAGGTTCCCAAACAGATGGCAAGTCTCGCGCATGAGACAAATTTCTATTTCTAGCCCCATTTTGCAGAACACAAGAGCTCTGGAAGAGGCTTGCTCACAGCCTCGCAGTGAAATCACGGAGCTGCGAGGAGCAGATGGATGCTCGGACCTCCCCAGGCACCATCCTCCAGCCCTGAGGCCAGGGTGGTCTCTGCCCCTCTTGACAAGAGCTCTGCTGCTCTTTCAGCCACCCCAGGAGCTCAGGCCATCGAGCAAGCCAGCGGGTACGCCTTTAAAAACTGACTGGCCACAGCTCATGAGAGATTAATTGCTCAACCTTCAGCCATGGGTTTCAAATCCCTGCATTAGACTGCAAACATGCAGCATAAAAGGAACTAAAGGTGACCAGAGAGTACAAATGCATGTTTTCCAAACTGGAGAGCTGATCTCCAATTTTTTGGTTGTTCTTTTGCTTTAATCTGGCTATCTGACATACTGAGAGGGTCTCACATGAGGGGAAATGGTCTCCTTCTCTCTCAGAAATGGAAAGTTTGTGGACACCGCATACAGTGACAGATTTATGCTATCTCCAGTGCCTGGAAAGTTGTTTTGCGTGTGAAGGGCAGCCAGGCTGGAAAACAGTGCAATGAGGTTCTTGATCCAAGGTATCACTGAGACCCTCAAAAGAAAGGTGGATGTCCTTACCCTCTCTGTACAGCATAAATGGAGTGATGAAAAGGGAATTGCCACACCAGAGCTGGGAGAGACCATCTGAGACAACTTCCAATTCTTCAGCCAGAGAGAACAGCAATGAAGATCTGGAAAGGAGGGTGTATTTAGAGTTGCAGGTGCAAGAAGCTGTTGGGAGAGCTCAGAACTGATTGGTTAAAAATCTCCTGGGTAGTCAAGAAACACAGGCTGTTGATGACTTTGGCCACCACTGGTGAATGGATCCGCTAGTTGGACACTCTGGGTATGGTGACTCTGTGTGCAAAGCAAAACACCTGTATTATGGTGGCTTTGAAGCAGGTGTCTCGTGGGAGTGGATCCTTCACAAACGAGTTTTTGTATGCTGTTTTAATAAATCAAGAAAGAAAGCATATTCTGACCAACAATTCCTTGTTATTATTTCAGCTAACTGCGAACTCTGCTACTATTTTGGCTCAGCCACCTGCTCACAAAGCTTAGTTTGTTGCTAAGTGTCAAAATACCCTAAATCAGAACTGGTGTCTCAGCTAACAAGCAAGCAGCAGTAACACTAATGAGTCTGCAACATGATTTACATACAGGATCTCAGTGCCTGCTACTATAAGAAGAGCAATGATAGAGACCAGGAGGTCCACATGAGCTTAAACAGAAAAATCTATTACAATTATGATCACTTTTGGGAAAAAAACCCACATGTTCAGGGGTTTAGAACTTTTTAGTATCCTATATCCTCCTCCTGAATTACTGAAACTTTTTATTCATGCTGACTTAAGAAGGTTTAAGTCAGTACTTTTCAGACATGTCCCAGAAATAGCTTTTGGACATTGTAGGGCTTTCTGGTTTTCTGTTTTTGACTAGGAATAAGTATTTTTATGCAGAACAAAGCAAAGGTACATGTAATTTTGAAGTATTTGACTCTTGAAGCATTATGGCCAGCAGGTCAGAATCTGGCTGTCAGGATGTTTGGATTATGGAAGCACGCCAATTTTTTCCTTCTTTATTTGCTCTGCTTGGCTCTGACTATGGTCTAGTCAACAAGGATTGGTTGCAAATCTCATTAACATTGCTGGAAAATGTTCGTGTGTGCAAGGGATGAGGCTCCAAACACCCAAATATTCATCAGCAATGACTCAGAGACCAGAAGACATTAACTCATAACAACACAAATGTGAGGCTGATGCTCCCAGACACAATCTGAAATCTGGGATGGCTGGGGGAATTCATTACACAAACTAGCTACAGTGGGCCAGCAACACTGAGAGTTGAGCAGTGGGACCAGCAGGGAGCATGGAACATCCACCAACTCACCTGGGGTTCCTTTCCCTGATGACATTTGATAAATACACAGGAAATGCTGGCGTTCAATTTTGACCTTCACACCTTGAAAGCATAGAGGGAAAACTGTGGGGAGAAGAAAAAAAAAGTGGATAATAATCTCTTTCCCTTTCTCTTCCTTGTTAAACCAGTAGGCTTTACCCGGCAGGCTGCCAAACAGTACAGACCTGCTTTTCCTCCTCTCTCTCCTCCCCAGCAGGAACCACCAATACCTCAAACTGTGGTGGGAGACCTGCCTGGCAAATCCACTGCTCAGCAGCAGGGAGGTTGCTGGCATTTGCAAACAATGAACCCAGTTCAGAGAGGTCATCAGAACTTCTGGAAACCAGCAGGATGGGAGCAGAAGGGTCAGAGGGTCTCAGCTTGGGAAGGAGGAATAACAGGTCAGGTAAGAGTGATTTGCAGCACTCAGAGTCAGCTTACTGGCACTCTGGCAGAGGTAAAACAAGATCTCATAGGGACACATGAGATGGTGCCTCGATTGTGAAACTGCACCTGGCTCAGCAAATCATGAGAGCACCAATGACGTCTACATATGAAATAATCACAGGCATAGCAACATGATGAAACATGTTCATCCTGATAGGGGTATGTCGGAAAAAACAAGGCCTCCTAGGAGGAAAACTTCNAACAGTGTGACTTTCATCTGTAAATGGCTTCTGTGGAAGTTCTCCCAGTCTCAGATTATTATCCATGAAGGAACAAAAAGAAAGCAATTGTTTAAATCCATTAAAGGTGGTGGAAATAAACTACATATCAGTATTGTTCTCTGCACAGAGGGAAGGAGAACTGATTTTTGGGCAAATTAAAGCCTTGGTGCTGAAAGTTTGTCTTCAAGTTTAGGCAAATAAAAACCCAAACCAAACAAACAAAAAAAAATCAACCAAATAAACAAACAAAAGGCAAACAAAAAATCAAACCCAAATCATAAAGGAGGAAGGAAAAGAAGGGAGGAGGAGATAAATCTAGAAGAGTCACTCCCTTGCATTAGAAGCCCAGGAGACTTAGCTCTTTTAAACACTATTGATCAACATATGTAGATGTTCAAGGAGAAATCCTTTACCCATTGCTGCTGCAGACTTCATTGAACACAATTTCGTGTGTTCTGTTGCAAATGAAGTGTACAAAAATTCAATGTATAAAACCCATCACAAAAGAATGGGCCAAGAGTAAGGAGGGCCTATTCTCCATCTGTATATAAAACTGGACACTCTGCACTGCAGAAACACATTTATAAGAACATTTTTGGCGTGGTGCTGTCATAGTTTTGATTTGCCAATTTACATATACTCATTTTCTGTTGTGAGACAGAACCAGGAGCAAAAGAGCAAGGCAGGCCTAAAACTTAAAAGGGTATAAAAAACTTTATTAACTACACAAAGAAAAAGAAAAGCAAATTCGGAATAAGATCTTCAGACTACTCCTTCCTTCCCTCTCCCAACCTTCATAACAACAAAACAAACATGCAAAAAACCTACTTCAGTCAGTTCCCAACTTAAATAGTCCTTTTCAGTTCACTTCAGAGAAGTTTGGTCTTGTCAGGCCATAGGGACTTCTCCACAAGGAGGGAAAAAAACAGTCCTCTCATGGCTTCACTTTCACGATTCACATCCACCCGGGAAAAGAACTTATAAATCATGAGGCTCCTCCCATTTTCACAGCTTTCCCAAAGTTGTGCTTATGGGCCATGTTAAACTCATGGGATATTTACTTTTAAGAATGAACTGTTCCAAACCAAAAATTCTCTTAATCTCTCTTTCTCTCTGTTCATGCTTCATCTCCAGAAAAAGAGATCCCCTTTTTTCCTTGGGGCGAAGGACTCTCAACACAGATGCTTTTTGATTAACAATCTATCAAATGGAACATCTCCAACCCCCCATGTCTTTCTCCATGATTTATAGGAATATTCAGTGTAATATCAGTTCATCCCTACAGCTTCACAAAAGGATTTTCAGCCAGCCTTCATAGCATCTTCTCATTCTTCTTCCATCTAAAAAAACTTAGCTCTTGCTTCACTGACTTTGTATCTTTTCTGGTTTTTTCCCTTTCATTCAAAAGAAAATCGGAGGTCTGTAGGTCTTATCCAAGCACTAAAGAGTTAAAGTTTCACACAGATGTTGCAGAGGCTGGGCCAGGCCGAGGCCACGCTGCGTGAGGGGCGGCTGAGATCTCAATCAGCCTTTCTGGGGCTCAGCTGCAGCACCCACACTGCCCATGGCCACCCCTGCTTCCCACACAGGGCCCGGCTGCCTCCCCCCAGGCCGTGTGGGGCTGGGTGGGCTCAGCCCTTCCGAAGCTGCTCCGAGCCAGCAGCAGGAGCCAGGCCCCCCCCAGAGCTTTGGGCCCGTGGAGGAGGAAACCGGACTAAGGTCTTATCAATGAGCCTCTCCTCCTCCCAGCCATCGGGTCCCCTGGTTTGCAAACGGTGCCCAAGTGGCCTCCTGAGCCCCCTTCGCATGGAAGGGAGCGCGGGCCGGTGCTACCTGCTCAGCCACCAGAAATCAAAGAGAGCTTTTTCCCAGGTTACCTTCTTCAAAATGTGTGTTCACGGAGCAAACTAACTTTCTCCAATTGGTTCTTCACGCAGTCAATAACCAAACCAGCCTTCAATTGGTCCCATCAACTTACAGAGGAAGTTTTCTCATAGAGAAAAACCTCTGAGTCTGTCCTTCCCCAGGTGAAACCAGCACAGGTGCACAGGAAGATAACTTCATATATAGCCATCAGTGAAATAAAGAATATGAATAATGCCAACTCTCTTGCCATAAAAAGCCTTACTGTAAGAACAAGAAGCTAAATAAAATACATGTACTACCTCCTTTCTCCAGCACCACATGATGTACAGTACAAAGGTATTTAAAACAGCTCTAATTGGATAGAGTATAGCTTGAAACTGTCCCGAAAGGACCTAATTACAATAATTAATGCAATAATGTGGGATAAGACCTTGCATTATGCCTAGACCTGCACCTTGACTGAAAGGGTTTTCTCTCTAAAGTAGATCCCTGAAATCCATGTTATTTTGCATTCTGAGGCTGACTGACAAACATATGAAGCAGCAGCTGCTCCATCATTGCTCCATTTCAGATGTCAAAATCTGACCCTGTCAAACCCACTCACAGCCTCGCATGTTCTGGTGAGGAGCTGGAGAAGTGCATGGACTTATTCACCAGAGCACTGTTCATTCATAACAAAGTCATCTGTGCTACTCACATCCATTAGCCAGAATTTGAAATACCACACAGAAAAGCAACTGCCTAAAATTTTCATGAACTGAAGTATTGGTCCTTGAGACATGAATGGAAAGAGAATCGAAAGTGTGCTTGTGATGATGAGTCATGGGTTTAAAGGGATATTGCCAGGTAAATATTGTTTTAAGCCTTCCTCTTTCTATTACCAGCACTTATCTCGCTGCACCTGTGAGAGTCTGCACAGCTACATCCTTGCTTGGCAAACTCCAGCTGAGCACCCCAAGCCACCATTCCCTACTCAAAGCCTAAATGGTCACACCAGGACTGAGACCACAGTGTAGCCTTTAATGTAAAGGACACTGCAGCACCAGTCAAGAGGTGTTCAGCTTTTCTGGCCATGAACCAGGTGGTGGCAAAAGAGCATCCATCCACCAAAAGTTTCTCCAAAGACTGCAGAACACTGTGACCCATGAAGGGCCCATTTTCAAGAGGAGCTTCTACACTGAAGCATGGGGTAGCCTTCCAAACACTCTGCTCATGACATGAGCTTGTACCAAAGCAAGGAATGTTTCAACAAAGGTCTGAAAGAGACAATTACATGTAAAACCACCTAGGTTTCCAGAAGATTCTGTATTAAGACATATAGAGGAATTCATGCAATCATCTAATCAGCTACCCACCAATGATGGAGGCTGCACAAAGTAGCCAAATTGCCCTGTTTCCTACTCACCCTTTGCTCTAGTATCTACACGAAGAGGACAAAACCTACATTTAGAAGTGTTGTCTGGGGAGAGAGATCTTTGAATGTCCCAGTCAGTCAGCTGGTCCTCAAAGCTTAGAGCTACACCTCTTGCTTCAGATAATGAGGAGTTCAACTATTAGAAGGTATGAAGTTGGAAGTGATGGAAAGAGAAAGAGGAATCTCTTGAGAGGCAGTAGCATAGGTGTTGCTAGTTGTGGTGCAGAGTACTATGGAAGGTTGCAGAGACAGAGGACTTTGCTGATGTATGCACAAGAGCATGTGCTTCTTGTCCCTTGTCCCTACTGCTTCTTGTCTTGCCCCTACTGCCTTGGCATAGTTTGGGTGAAGGATCTGGATGGCCTCAGGTGGACTACAGGCTTCCTCCTACCTAGTGTCAGGTTTATCATCAAGGTAGGCAGTGCTGAGATACACCAAGGGTACCTTGTGGGTGACCAGTACGGCCAAGGTATGTGAATAAATTTCCTGCACACATCAGTGGTGTCCCACTGGGCGATGGAGTGGTCAGGATACCATGGAGAGGATAGTGTTTCCCACTGGTGGTCCCAGCACAGCTGGGGTATGTCACACCTCCTGCATGCTGTGGTGCCCACTCAAGATACCTTAAACAGCCTCAGTCTGTGGCCTGGGCAGCAGCGCCTGGCTTTGCAGCTCTCTGCAAAGTTCACCTGCCCTTGGACCTGGAAGATGGCATAAATACACAGAATTATTTCCCAAAGTACCTCTGAAGGCAACCTTTCACATCCAGACATCAGTAGGCCACTGACAGGACAGATGCCTGTACAGATGCAAGGTGCTCTGGGTACTAGAGTGATCTCTTGTCTCTATCATTGCCATTTGGCCAAAGGAAGGGATTGTCCCATTCTACTCCATGCTGGTGCAGCCTCACCTCAAGTCCTGTGTGCAATTTTGGGCAACACAATATCAAAAAGACACAGAGCTATTAGACAGCATCCAAAGGAGGGCTACAAAGATGGTGAAGGGCCTTGAGGGTAAAACATACAAGAAGGGGCTGAGGTCACTTGGTTTGTTCAGCCTGGCAAAGAGGAGACTGAGGGGAGACCTGAGGGGCAGGCACTGATCTCTTCTCTGTGGTGGCCACTGACAGGACCCAAGGGGATGAATTAAGTTCTGTCAGGGAGGTTTATGTTGGATGTCAGGAAAAGGTTCTTCACCCAGAGGGTGGTTGGGCACTGGAACAGGCTCCCCAGGGAAGTGATCACAGCACCAACCCTAACAGAGTTCAAGGAACACTTGGACAATGCTCTCAAGCATATGGTGTGACTCTTGAGGCTGTTCTGAGCAGGGACAGCTGACTGTCAAAGTTGGACTTCGTTGATCTTTGTCATCCCGGCCTGCTTAGGGTTTTCTGTAATTCTGATTCTCTGATCTTTCCAGAGCTGGTGCAGCACAGGGCAGGTGCCTCCTCAGCAGGTGTGTCCTGTGATGTGCAGGGTGGATGCCCTTGGGACAGACAGTTCATGAGGGGTGAGGACTCAGCAGAGCAGTGTCCATGGGCAGCCCTGTGTAGAGCAGGGCTGAGATGTTACGTTGAGCCTAAAGTCATTTAGTTCACTATTCCCTGCCTGCAAACAGCCATGCATTACCTTCCATCCTCTATTGAAACAGCTGGGGCTGGGGCCACCTTCCAGAAAGTATGTTTTATTCAATATCCAGCACTGCCATATTATGGCCCATGACTTCTTGCTGGGAGATGAGTGGAATTGCAAGGCTCCATCACTGAATGGTATCTCAGCATAGATTAAGAAGCAGGGGCAAGGGAGAAGCATTTCAAAATATTGTTGTCACAGCCCTCCCCTTTTCCTCATGTTCTCTTTTCACTCTGGCTCTCTAATAAAAACCTTAATCTAAAAATATCATGGAGAAGCATTTTGCATTGACATGTGAAACAATTTTTGCCTCAGAGCTGCAAGATATCATCAGCTTGTGCAGCCTGTCAGAAGGTCAGCTCTGTGACTGAAGTTTATTAGCAGGGCTGACAAGGTGGTGCCTGTTTGTCTGTGCCAGCAGCAAATCACAAGGTTTCTAATTCAGAGCCTCTAACAACAGTCCCTGTTCTTGGTTTTTATTTGTAGGACTGATTGAGGGCACTGTAAACCTGGAAGTGAGCAGTCCAAGGACCTGAGTTAGAGTCTGGGAATCAGTTTCAGTGTGGAACGGCTTTGTAAGTGTGCGCACTGCCCGTGATTCCCCTGGTTTGATGAGATAGAAACTCCAAAAAAAAGGAGCATGTGGGGTAATACATAAGAGAAGTAGGCTACCCATGGCTTACTGGTATTCTTTAGCTCTCTTGCCTCTAGAGAATGGCACTCTTGGAAATACACAGCTGTCATGCAGACCTTATCAGATAAAAGGCAGTTTGCCTGGGAAAAAAAATGCTTTATTTACTGAATTCTGATGGTTTGTACCAGATGACTCATTGTCACACTTCTTTTCCCTCTTCTCACTGAACTAGAATCGTGTAGCAAGTTACTTTCATCCATTATGCCTTGTTGATAAGATGAAAGGACAAATTTTAAACTTTAAGATTTTTCTTATCCTATAAGAGATGAGCATCATTAAATTTTTCTCTCTGGTCAGCTGGTTGGCATTTGGACCTGAGGAGTGCCATTTAGTGTTAGTGACCTCAGACCTCAAATTTAAATATTTTATAAAGTTTTTTGCACTGGTTCTGGGACCCTCAAGTTGGGGGCATGAAGCTTGTTTGAAGTCCCCAGCTCTGCTTGATGGATTTTAGCCAAGGGCACTTGCATAAATATAATTCTTTGGGTATGATATTAAAAAATCACACAAATTACAGTTTCCCCGTTGTTTCCCAGAGTCTGATCTAGCTCTCTAGGAAGCTGGCAAGAGAATTATTTGGTTTTAATTAGAATTGGATAAAGACTTAGAATACAATGGACCAACTATTTATTTTGCATGGAGTCAACAAAGTACAAGTGGCTTCAATAAAGATGTGCCAGTTTACAGCGTGTGACAAACTGACAACATACAGTTCCTTAACAGCTAAAAAATTCACTAACTTTACAGTCACTGGTTGATGTCAGGATTTGGGTGTCAAAACATTTGGATTTGAGCCATCTGAGGAAACAGGTGGGGTGAATAATGAAAACCAAGTGAATATTTTTTCTTAATAGTAGTTCCGCCTTTGTTATTCTTTCATGTTAAGTGTCAAAATTCCAAATTTTTGCAGATGAGACATTTTGGTGTGTGCTAGGCTGAAAGAAACACAGTCTTGTACAGACCTTCTAGCAGAGCATATCCTCCAGCATTTAGACCAGAAGCAGTAATATTTGGTAGATTATGAAAGCTAGGCAGACAAATAGACCAAGCCCTTAATTACATGTCCTAGAGAATTTCTAGATCCTGTTAAATTGATTTATTCTATTTTTATGAAATGAGAAAAAGGTCCACATGTGGGAGGTTCAATTTGTACAGAAATAAGAGGAAGATTAAGACAAGAGCACTACTTTATTACATATATCTGTTTTCCTTACAAAAATAAAAAAGGTAATTAGTTAAATTAATTACTTTAATTATACAGACCCATTATAATAGCTTTTGATCATGTTAAATAATGACACAACACTTATGAGGTAAAGTTCACCTAAGAAAAGTCATCACAGTAGGCATTTGGGCTCAAAGGGGTGGCTGCAGTTAGCACACAGCAGGATTTTATGTAGATAGAATTAGGATAAAGAAAATTGATTTTTAACCAACCATGAGGACCCCAAAAAGAAAAATTATCATGCTCCTTAAGGGAACAGAAGTGCAGCCACCCCCATGGGAGGAGAATTAGACTTCACTTCTCAATGAAGCTGAATTTCAGCAAGATTCAGTAATTAAACTGCTTGCTTTGGCAGTCAGGATATTTGCAGTCAAATGACTGTTTCTTCCTGCTTAATTGATAGGGAGGCACATTTGCATTCAGAGCTTGTCTAAGTCACAGCCACACCATGGCATTCTCTGCTCAGAGGCCAAAGGCTGGAGAGGAATCTGAGACCTTGGCAGAAGCAGGAGGTCAAACCCCACCAACCTCCACTCGTGTGGGGCTGCAGAGCCTGGCCCTCCAAGAACCACAGGCAGCCCTGCTGGTCACTAGCTATCCCCGTCAAGTTAAGGTAAGGTTTGAGATGGAAATAGGAACCCCTTTGAGGCTTTGTGTTTCACAGGCAGCTTATCTGTATTAAGTTGTGCTGGTATATGTTGAAGCAAACATTTGCCTTGGGCTCTGAGACAGTTTGATCGCTTTTATTAGTGTGTGGAAAAGCTTTCACAGGGAGTGGACAGCTGACACATGGCAGCTGTCTGTCACCAGGGCGTTTTATAAGGAATGTGGTGTTGGAGGCATGTGAGATTGCTTAAGATTCACCCTGAAATTACAGCTTCTTCCAAGTGGTTCAAAGGCAATTTCTGTGATGCTCCATTCCTCCAGGCCTTAGGAATTAAAAATAGAGCAGGTCATTTGCACTAGCCTGAGCCCCATCACCACCAGCATCAAACCTGTGAGCTGTCACCAGTTGATTTCTTTGGGAATACAAAGAAGTTGGTCCCAAATGGGACGCTGGGTGAAATGTCCCGGCACCCCAGGCTCCTGGTGCCAAGCAGAGCTGCTGCTTCAAACCTTCCTTGCACCACACAACAGAGCTGAACATCTCACTGCTGACCACAGAGCAGGAGCAACAGGTCTGTGGGAGAAGAGGGAGGAGAGGTGAAACAACAAAGGCTGGGAAAACAAGTGAATCTGAGCAGAGAGAAAGAGAAGAGGAAGGGAAGGAATAAGGGAGGATGGCGTTTCAGTGGACTGGTAAGGAGGAGAATAAATTTATCTGGGAAGAATTACATTTGTTCATTCCTTTCTAAATTAAGACTTGTAAACTAAAGTAAAGAAAATAATTGGGGAAAACAAGAAGCAGGTGCAAAGTAGGATGCAATGTGTGGCTGGTAATGAGGAAGAGGATTTTTCTTCATCATGCAGAGGAAATGCCAGGATAACAAGGGAAGCAGATGCTGGCTCCTGGCAGCTTGAGTAAGAGGTAATGTCAGAAAAGTCAGGAGGGGACAAGACTTGTCACTTTTCATGATTTTTCAGCCCCATAATGGCCTTTTTTATCAGATTACAAGATTATTTGAACTGGAGAAAAGAGTGAAAATGGATGTCTTGCTGCGTATGCATGAAGGACAGAAGTGCAGCAGCCAAGTGGAGGGACTCAGATGGGTCCCAAATGGGGACAGAAACATGCCAGTGTGAAGAGAAATGCCAGAAGTTCTCCCACAGCTTATGTACAAGCAAAATTCCTCCTCACCTTATCAAAATCCCTTGAAAATTTGAAGCACTGGAAAACTATTTTCAGTAAGATAAATAAGAAAGCTAGTCCCCAAGTGGAAGTCTATATAAAAACAGAATATAGAGACCTATTTAAGGGGTTGTTTCCTTTAGAAATTCAAATCTGCTGTAAGATAATATGAAGAGATTTTTAGTTTTGTTATTCCTTCAGAAATTCCCTGAGCTGTGTGACTGAACTTGAGCTCCCCTGGGTCTTCCTGACCCATGTTCACACCTAACAAAGCAGTGATTGATGGATATTACCATAAGAAGGCTGCTCTTTGGCCCCTGAGGGAACAGAGGATTAGGTATTAGACAAGCTGCTATTGCAAAACACCACCATGATACCTACTGGACCCATGGCTGGGATAGCCACCAGCTGGTCTTGTCAGTGAGGGCTAATTTGTAGCTACAAATTCAGACTGTGAGGATGTCCTGTTGGGCCAGCTGCACAAGCTTCCACACAGGCTCAGGCCAGCTGCACATACAGATGTGGCAATTACTTTTGCATGCAAGTTGTCCAAACTGTTTTTTGCAGGAAAACTTAACATTGAAAAGCTTGCCATGGACCTGCCTGTGTTCTCTCTCTGAGGTACTTTGTGATATTGCTAATCACAGATCAGACAATACACTCCTGGGCTTGCCAACATCAGGGCTTGACATGAGTCAGAAGCTTTGAATGTATGGATTGATTTCACTAACAAGAAGAAGACACAACACATCTTTAATGGGTATAATTTATTTCAAGGTCACTGTAGTGGCCTTCTGCAAGATGCCATCATCACCACCCTGGCTGCATCTTCCAGCAGTCATTAAGCCATTACTACTTCAGGTTGGCTACACCCCCTGCAGCAGTGGCTAGAATATGACTTGATGATTCCCGAAGTCACTCTCTCCCTCCTACACAATTTTCATTCACTGCCTGATTTCTCTTCTTTTTGTGCTTGTTAGCTAATAACTAGCTGAGTCAAAGTCACCTTTTATCATGTGTGATCCAAAAAATATCCTGGAAGTAATACTCGGAACAGTGAAACATAATTAGAAGCTTGCCAGTTCCTGAAGCAGCTGTGATGAATCTGTGTTTCTCCAGACAATTTGCTAAAATAAATCAGTGTGGAAGACAGTAACCTTTGTGATGGGATTTGCTGTGAGGTTTTTTCTTGCTTTGTATGTGGTTTGCATGTTGTCTCTCTAAAAGAGTAACCAGAGTTTATAGCCACGGCCATAGGTCAGGAATGATTCCCAACTCTTCATCTCCCACAATGCAGGACACTGCAAGACCAATCCTAAATTCCCCAACAATATAAGAAAATGTAAAAATTTCCCTCTAATTGGTAAGGGAGCAGAAAAAAAGGTGTTCATTCAATAAAATTTACTGCCTTGTATTTCAAGTACTTTAACCACTCCTCCCTCCCCTTTTGTGTCTTCAATAAGAAACCAAAAAAGTCTTTAATGGTGGTTGTTACTACAAAAACAAGCCGACAATCACTTGCTATAAACCCCTCATTTAAAGTTGATTGTTTAATCTTGCAGTAGTAAATCCAAGACTTTACATGAGATGCAAACCTGATTCCTTCCTTAGCCCGAGACACTCCTTTATCATCAACTCATACGCATCGAAAGGCAAAGTTTAGCCTGGCATAGCTCTTCTTTTATGATCTTACATGTAAATATTATTTTTCTATCCCCTGAGGCCATTTCAATATTCTGAAGAAATTAGAGACAAAGATGTAGCAATTCTCAGCTCAAGTGATTAAATCAGCTTAATAGAAACCCAGGATCAGGGAAGAGCATTTCCTTCATAACTCTCTGAGCTCCTGATGGGCTCAGCTCTGGGGCAGGAATGATCCACTAACCACATCCTTAATCACAGCTCCTGAGAGATGGTTTGTGTGTTGGCTGCTGTATTGTACAGGGTACGGCTCCCAGTTACAAAAGTCCAGACTAGTTTTACCCTAAGTTTATCAGACTAATTCAGATCACACTAATTTAGATCTAACTTCAAAAATAAAAAAAAAAGAATGCACCCCATGTGTGCCATGACTTCACACGATTTTCTTCCCTTTAAGAAAAAAAAGCATGCTAACAATTCAGCTGGTACAAATTTCACTAAGTGTCTGAAATAACCAGAATGTATTTCAGAATAAATTCTTTACTTCTGCTGTAATTTTCCCCAGACCTGAAGAATAATGAACTGTTTTATGTCCCCCCACCAGCTCTGCGGTTCCTCAGTGGAATTCTTCTCTCTAGCTTTCCAAGTTCAGTCACTTTCTCAAGATGCAATTTCAAGCTAATAATACTAATAGTTCTGTGCCTAGCATTCCTCTACAGTCAAGGACCTGGAACAGGATTCACAGGGGAGATGTTTGTTTTGGGTTTGTTGAGGGTTTTTCTTGCCTCTTGTGACAAGTGCCATCACAGACAAAGAATTTTCTTAAGTGAGTGAAACTGCTTCTGGAGTTTGCTACAGTGCTGTCTTTTAAGTCTGTGCACTGATGATCTGCACTCTTATACACTTTGTGGAGCTCATTACGTTAATTGTTTGACCTTTCCTATAATGAAGTGAACATTCTGCTGTTCTCTCTACTGTCCTTCCTGGGCAAAAAAATTGGCTGACAAGTTGGGCACAAAGGTTTGTAGTGAATAGGGTAATACCAGGCCAGCAGCTGGTCACTAGTGGGGTTCTGCATGGTTCTGTTTAGGGCCAGTGCTCTTCAACATCTTCATAAATGCCTTGAACGTAGAATCAAAGGTATATTAAGTAAGTTTGCTAATGATACTAAATTGAGAGGAGCTGTTCACTCACATGAAGGCAGAGTGGCCCCTCAGAGAGACCTTGACAAATCAGAGACATGGGCCATTTCATACAAATGGGCCTCATTTGTATGAAATTCAACAAGGGAAAGTGCCGGATTCTGCACCTGGGACAGAACACCCCTGGATGTACAGACAGACTGGGGAATGAGATGTTGGAAAGCAGCCCCACAGAAAGGGACCTGGGGGTCCTGGTCCATGGCAAGTTGAACACGAGTCATTGTGCCCTGGCAGCCAGGAGGGCCATCCCTGTCCTGGGGGGCATCAGGCACAGCATGGCCAGCTGGGCAAGGGAGGGGATTGTCCTGCTCTGCTCTGACCTAGGGCAGCCTCACCTCCAGTGCTGGGGCAGTTCTGGGTGCCACAATATAAGAGGATATAAAGCTGTTAGAGGGCATCCAAAGGAGGGTAACAAGGATGGTGAAGGGTCTGGAGGGAAGTTGTGTGAGGAGCAGCTGAGGTCACTTGGTCTGTTCAACCTGGAGGAGACTGAGGGGAGACCTCACTGCGGTTACAACTTCCTTGTGAGGGGAAGAGGAAGGGCAGGCACTGATCTCTTCATTCTTGTGGCCAGTGACAGGGCACGAGGGAATGGCCTGAAGCTGTGTCAGAGAAAGTTTAGGTTGGGATATTAGAACCCCTGATGGGTTTGGGCGTTAGAACACTGGAACAGGCTCCCCAGGGAAGTGGTCACAGCCCCAAACCTGACAGAATTCAAAAAGTGTTTGGGCAACACTTTCAGGCACAGTGTGTGACTCTTGGGGTGTCCTGATCAGGGCCACAAATTGGACTTTGATGATGTTTGTGGGTTCCTTCCAACTCAGGATCATAGAATCACTCCATAGAATGGATTGGGCAGGAAGGGACCTTAAAGATCATCTCCTTACAACCCCCCTGCCGTGGGGGCAGGGACACCTTCCACTATGCAGCTAAGGAAGGTTGATCAAAGCCCCATCCAGCCTTGGCTTGAACACTTCCAGGGTTATGGGGCAGCCATAACTTCTCTGGGCAACCTGTTCCAGTGCCTCACCACCATCACAGTAAAGAATTTCTTCCTAGTATCTCATGTAACCTACCCTCTTCCAGTTTGAAGTCTTTCTCTCTTGTCCTATGACTACCTGACCCTGTAAAAAGTCCCTCTCCCACTCTCTTGCAGACCCACTTGAGGTACTGCAAGGTGCTGTAAGGTCTTTGCTGGGACTTCTCCAGGCTGAGCAACCTCAGCTCTCTCAGCCTGTCTTCGTAGGAGAGGGTCTGCAGCCCTCTGAGCACCTTCCCGGCCTTCCTCCGGTCTCAGTCCAACAGGTCCATGTCCTTATAACGAGGGATTATCCTCAGAGCTGGATGCAGCACTGCAGATGGGGTCTCACCAGAGCAGAGTAGAGGTGCAGAATCCCCTCCCAGGATAAGATTGGCTTTCTGGATTGCAAGTGTGCGTTGTCAGGTCGTGTCAAGCTTCTTATTCACCAACATGCGAATAAGCCTTTCTCCTATCAAGAGCTGCTCTGAATACATTCTGTTAGTGCTTAGAATTGCCCTGACCCCAGTGCAGGACCTTGCACCAAGGATATTATCTGATTAAACAATTCTATGAGCTATCAGGAGAGCTTTTCATCAAATGTAGTCCAAGATGGAGAGACATACAACATGGATCTGGTAATGGTAGCAGATGCCCTGTTCTGTCCCATTCATGTGTGAAAGGATATGAGGGACCTCTGACAGGCAGCAGCTGCTGTCATAAAGAAGCATAGTACAGTGAGTGAAGCTGAAGATGGCTCCTTAGAAACCTGTAAATGTTAAAAGCCAATTAGTAAATCATAAATAGAATCACAGTTTTCAACCATACAAATTTAAATAACATCGCTATGATTGATATGAGATTGGAATCTCTTGGCCTGAAAGTCACACTGGGCTTAGCAGAGAAGAGTTTAAGCTCTGTCTTGGAGAGAGAGAGAGCTGAAACAACCTGGACCATCACCCAAAATACAGACAGGGCACTCTGGCCAGTGAAAAGTCACATGGTGTGACTGGCAATGCTTTACAAAGTGAGTTTGGATGAAGTACATGTGTGTGAAGAGAAGCAGTAAGAACACAGGAAGACAAAAAAAAGATAACATAAATGTTGGAAGCAAAGCACAGGAGACAAAGTAAGGAAAAACTTTATTTTAAAGAAAATTTCTGAGTGGAAAACAAACAAACAAACAACATAAAGCAATAAAACAGAAACATTATTTCCTGTTGGTGGATTCTTACCATGCAAGGGAAAACAAGATGTATTTCCACAATGGGTGGATCTGTTGGATCACATGAAAGAAATAACCAGCTCCATCAACCATTCTTCTAACAATCAGGAATCGAGGATAAAGAAAGTAACAGACAGAACCAGGATTATATCCAGAGAGATCTGTTTTTAAAGCCCTGGAACTTCAAGGGCAAGAAATACAAGGTTAAATGTAGGTCAGCTGCAGAGCTAGGGATCCCCAGTGAGAAGCTCATGGGCTAGGATTTGAGAAATCTGATAGCACTTCAGATTTATCTTCCACTTCATTGTGTTGCATTTTAGTCCCACTGATGTGAAAGAGAAATATTTGCTACCTACCAAAATAAGCAGTGAGGAATAAAGTAATTTAGCACTCTGGAGATACTGATTTGCTGCCAGTTAGACAACAACTGAACTCCAAGAAAGGCCAGCTAGGTTTTCATGTTACCTGGAACTCTTTTGCTTGGATAGAGCCTGAAAGACTTCTACAATTTACAGCTCTTCAGCCCAAATACACTTGCAATGCCAGACCTGAGTCTTGCCAGAGCCGGTAGGAGTGTGGTCACCTGGGCAGACACTGAGGTGAAACAAACCATGAGGTGATACTGGTGCTAATAGTGCCCAGACTGTGCCTGCATCAAAGGCTTCTAGCAAAAAGCTTGTTAATCAATAGAATTTACAACTAAATTATTTGGATAAGTAATAGATAAACTATATAACTTATTACACAGAATATGTAATGAAGTGTTATTTGTGAACTAGGAATAAGGATTAAGTTAACTGTCCAAAGCAGCAGGAAGGTCAACTCCTCTTCTCAGCCACATCCCAGCAGCACCAAGGCACACCTAATATTCCTCACCAGATTGATGGGACCAAGAGTTTCTTTAGTCATCTGCAGAGAGCAGACAATGACATTTCCTCTGTTGTCCCTTCACAGGGTGGGAGGGAGGAGGCTGGCTGCACCTGCCACAGGACCTCACAGCAAGCTGCTGATGATAAAAGCCACATCACCGTCCCTTGCTGGCTGTCACCATCCCATCATCAGCAACCCTGAAACCACCAGCACCTCCCCTGTGCCCCTCATCTGGCACAGTCCCTCACTGGACACACACCAGCCATCAGAGCCTACCTGCACCACCACATTTAGCAGCAGCAGCCACACAAGCATATCTCACAACCTGTTTAACTAGCAACAAACTGCAGAAATTAGTGAGACAAAGGAACAAATACGGATCTTCCAGGAGGTTTTAAGCTGCTTACCCAGTTTACTCTAGTAAACTCTTCCTAAGATTGTCTTCTCATTCATAAAATTCTGGTATAGACAGAAGAGGGTTTCCCAGTCTGCTTTGCTTGTAAAAGCATAGTACCTTAGGCAGGTAAGTGGACTTTTTCTTTAACTAAGTGCATAAGTTATTGCTGGCATGAAGTTGATTAAAGTCAGAAGCATGTGTTAAAACAATGGCTCGGCAGAATTCTTAAAATTAAAAAGTGTTCCTATTAAAATATTTATGGAGAATAATTTTTCAGATAAGAAAGCTAAATAATCACATTAAATGTCTCCCTACCTCGAGTTTAGAGATAGGGTGTTTAAAAATAAAATTTTTAAATCCCCCAAACTGAAAATGCTGTACCAACAAGAAAGCCCAGTCTCAATGTAGAGGCTCATGTCTCTAAGAATCCTTGTCAGATTAACCTTAGACTTTACACACACAAAAATCCTTCTCTGGCTAGAGAAAATAATTGAAAAATTGTGAGTAGAAAGCAGCTTTTTTTCAGAAAGTTAGAAAAAGGAGGCTTAGCTATGTGTAAAGCTAGGGGTAATCCTCCCAATGGAATCACTGGAATATTCTTAATGTATTGAATATTTTAGGTTTTAAACTCTACACCTCACAGTGTAACTGTATTGCATCTATAGGCTATTAGACAACTAGGCTTCCTACCATTTTTCTTGATACTTTTTTTCTGTTTCAAGACTGTCTGTTGGAAAACGTTAGGATCCAAACCCATTACAGCAGTAGTAGTTGAAGAGCTGCCTCACTTTTGAGATGAATGGTGCAGCTTTATCCTCAAGTGCACTCAGTGCTGGCTGATGTGAGACACTTCCCAGGTGATCACATCCAACCTCCAATCTCTCAGCAACTTTATCACTGGAGATGAGGGCATTAGCTGTGGGAATGGGCTGGAGGACCTGCAATAGCTTTTATCTGATGGCCTGAAGAGATTCTCTTTTCCATTTCTTGCTGAAAAAAAAATATGCCCAGCCACAACCACTGCTACGAGCTGTGGCAAATGGCTCTGCTTTTGCTTTCACAGAGGGAAGCCCACGCAGCTCTTCCCAACACTTTGTGTTGCCTTGGTGCTTCTGGTCTTGGCTGGCTTCTTCAGCCCTTGCAGCTGGTTAGAGACTTCACCAGGAGAGCAGAAATAACACCTGTTCCCTTACAGAGGCAAAACCAGCCTCTTGTGACTTTGGTGCAGGCTTGGAGGAGTTGAAGTCCATGGCCTTCTCTGCCGAACTTGGAGGCGAGTTTGCAAAGCATAAATGCTTAGCAGGAACAGGGAAGGTCTGTTGAAGGCTTGCCTAAGCAGTTCACAGGCATGCAAACACAAAATATTGGCATTTCCCTCAGTTTCATTTCTTAGGCTACTCAGTGTAGTCTCTCCTTTTGGTAACAGCAATTTGTGGTGGTGTTTTCCCCATTAGAGTTTTTGGATGCCAGTAACTTCGTTATATGCATCTTATTGCAATACAGCACACTGCTTCAGTTCCTGTACAATGTTCAGCACTTTCAGGAATTGTATCAGCCCTAGAAGAGTCTGATCCTTCTCTTATTACATGTAATGACAGAACTTTTCCATGAGACCCATCCATGCTAACTACCCATTTAATCTCACTCCTCAGAAGACAATGAAAATAGCAAGTGGCAGCAGCCAGTTCTTGAGAGCAGCCCCAGCATTTAGGCTGCTCACAGCCCCAAAACGCTGTGCTGGCAGCCAGGATTGATGGCATGGTGGGGTTTGTCCTCCCCTCCTGTTTCCAACATCAGATCCAATTGATCTGCTGTCCAGTACCTGCTACTGGGGATATGTGTTTATTAAGGGTAGAAGCTGTTCTCACTGTGATACATGGCATCCACTGCTCTACCTAGCGCCGTGAACCTAAATTTCCTTTGGCCATTCTTCCCTCCCCTGCTCATCCTGGCAATCTCAACTGGAGAATTCCCCTCAAGAAAAAAAAACAAGCTGTGCATTGCAGGGAACCCAGTTATGATACCAGAGCTGCTGAGATCTGACTACTAAGGCTGCTAGAGTGAGTTTGCTAGTGAATTCCTCGAATTTTTNAAATTAGCTGGAGAGAGACTGGAATATTCACAAGCACCTCATACACTTCTAAGTAAGTGTAAACACCTGGGGATGTTCACTGATGAGTTTAACAGTTTCTGTAGGAAGTCACTAGCTGTTCAAACATGTAATTATGTGTTAACAAGCTTAACAGGGCAAAAAATAACAATGATTCAATAATTGGAGTATGAGATACTTTTCTTCCTTGTTTCCCTGCAGATTGGAGGCAGTTTATGTACCTTTACTTGTCCAAGTTAAAAAAATAATATAAAATGACCTTTTAGGAGCCCTTCAGCAGCTTGTGTCATTCTACAATAAGATGGACTCAAGAGCAACATTATTTCCTGGTCAGGGGAGTGTGGAGCAAGCTATGGCTTCTCACATAACCTGCTTCCTTGGACTGCTGAAATCCGTACTGCACCAGCAGTGCTTTTCCCCGGTGACAATTCAAAGCCTAGAGAGCTTTGGTTTTTACCCTATTTAAAAATAAATACATACTAATTATAGGACAAAAGTAAAAAATCTCCATTCTACTGTGCTGTGCAATTCTGCTGCTTGGCATGGGCAGAGGGTTCAATGCACCTTTGCTGTGAGCAATGGGGAGGGCTGAAAAGGAAAAATCAATGCCATTTCTTGTTCAATTAAGTTCATTGTGATTCAGAACCACCTCCTCACACTGCAGAGCCTGCAAGAGATCAGTGCTGCAATCACTACCTTTTAACAGCTTGCTTTCTCCGTCTGGACTGCACAAGTCGCTCACTGGCAGGGCATCACACTCTGAGAAAAAGAAAAAACAGGGCAAGAAAAAAAAAAACATCCTTACGGCCCCTCTGAAATACATTGTCGTGAATCACGGGTCTTCAGGTGGGCATTTCACAGATGGGGAGAGAGGGCAGTTTCCTCAATGAGTCATTTTATTTAGATGTCAGAACTACTGTTGTCTTTTTACCCTTCAGTAAAAAGTTTGCTCTCCTTGCTGCTTGGATGAGAAATATCTGCAATACCTATCGTGCTGCTTGGTCTTGCTCAGGCTAAGCAGGGTGGTGGTCTGGCTCAAAGACTTCGGAAGTCAATAGAAAGATTCTTAGGACTCTGCTGGACTACAGCTCAGATCAGTCCAGGAATCAGGGGCTGTCAAGAGGCCATGACAAAGGATTTTTAGGGGCCCTCCCACCCTCTCCTTCACTTTCACTATTCTGAGGCAACTGTAAAAAAGAAGTCTGTGCAGTAGAATGGGTAACCTGGAGAATTTCTAACCCCAAGCCCCAGCCTGCTGAGGATGCCAAGGTCTACCACGGTGCAGGGTACCCCCTCAGTGCCAGCCCCAGCGTCCCACAGGCCTGCTCAGCACCTCCTGAAAGAGGACACCAGGATGCTTGTGAGCATGTCTCACTCTAGTGACAGGACAGACAAACTACAGCAGCCTGCCTCTTCCCAGCCTGCCTTTAATGGCTACTGCCTGCTCCCCAGCTGGAGTGGCTTGTCCAAGGCTCTTGGGGTTCAGCCCCCAAATTACTAGGGTCTAGCAGAGTGAACATTTCATTACAAAACCCAAAGATGAGAATGATCAGGGATGGCACAGGCAAATAACAAGAGAAAGAGAAGTAACTCCTTAATGTAACTAGGCGAAGGTCTTCGGTGCTCCCAGATAGGGTTTTAGGTCCTGGATGCATTTAAGCTAATGGAAATGAATAAGTGATGCATGAAACACCTTAGCTCACAGCCATCCACATCCTTTTCCAGCTTCTTTCTTGCACTGCTAGATCATGCTCAGGAGCAAGACAAGTCCTCAAGGAGGCTGCTGGCTGTCTGGGGCTCTCATTCACTTACAAACAGCAGCCGTGGAGCTGCTCTTGACTTTTCCAGCTGCAATCACCCCCATGGCAGCTGACACATGACAGTGATATTTCAGCTAATTGTGCCAATTGGGGCATGCACAAAACAAATGTGGCCCAAATGCAGGTTCTGAAGAAGGACATTTTTTAATGAGTGTATACTTCTCTGCTCAAGTCACGCGTTTGTGAAATCAGTTCGCAGTTCACATCAGGAAGAAGCTTTCTACTCAGATTCACAGGACTTATCTCTGACTTTTCCCAGTTTCCAGTGTCACAAATAGGTTCCTGAAGTGAATAGTAGAGAAGGGGGATGAAGAAGTTGTCTGTTCTCAGCATCTTTGCAAATCAGACCACTGATCATGTACAGACCCATAATGTGTTTCCCTGTCACAGTCCTTTTCACCTTTGTATACATTCTTCCTCCATGATTTCATTCTTCCTAGGAAAGTGAAATCTTGCTTGAAGTTCTTGCAATGCCCGTGTGAGTGGCTGAACATCTGTCCTCGCAATGTTCTCATCAGCCCACAATTAATTAACACATTGGTTTCCTGCTCCCTAAAGCCCCAAGTTCCCCTGAAATTTTGGTTTTTGTGGCTAAGGACTGATGAAGAAAAACGTTGAAGCAGTGTCTTCCTATGATAGCTGGAAATCTGATAAGGTTGGTTCTTTAAATATATATTTATGGGTTTTTTCTAGAACAAATCATATTGACTGTTACAAAGAAAACTCAGAGTGGTATTTCAGTTATTGAAGTCCTACTGTAACTGAAGGTTAATAGCTGCTGTGGCAGTAGATACTCTATAAATCAATGGCAGAAACACGTGAATCAGAATATCACCCCACTGAGGTACATCCCATCTCACTGTGGTCAATAGAAGTTGTGCTGCCAACGTCCATGGAAGCAGGAAATGTTCACATGTCAGCAAATTTTAATACTAGTTATTGATACATATTGAGGATATAGGCTTTATGCACCCGGTTTTTGTTCTGACAATGGCACTGTTTACTCCAGAACTGAAGTTTGGTTCTGAACCAAGATCCAGAATTTGGTTATTGGTGCTTGCAACCAGAGAGGCTGAAATTATCATAATGCCATGGGACTACATTCAAGGTTATTACCAGGCACTCAGGATGACAAGTGTCTGGGCCAAGGTATCTGTTAAGGATGTCAGAGAGTGAACAACAGCTCTGGCATGTTACCTACAGCTCATCAGAAACTTTCAGATTCCTTACGTGGTGTGGATTTCACCATAAGGAAGCAGTCACTGGAACAGTTTCCAAAAGGATGGGGTGGACTCCCCAGCACCAGAGGTTTCCAAGACACGACTGGACAGGATGCTAGATAATCTCATCTAGATTCCCTTTTCCATCTAAGGTTGGACAACGTGATCTCTGGAGGTCTCTTCCAACCTGAATTGTCCTATGGTTCCATGTTCTATGACAATAGTAATTCTGGATGGCAGGAAATCCACCTATACAGGCCTTTATACAGCCATTTTCCAAGTGTATACACTTCCCTCTAGCCTATAATCAAATGTTCATTACACTTGCCATCAGAGTGAAGAAAACCCAAAGACTGGCTTTAGGCTTCTGCTTCTTGAAGGAAAATTTCAGTGGTAAAGATGCCAAGAGTTGATAGTGCTTTTCTTCTGAGACTGCTTTAGTGAAACCACCCCACTCTTTTGAAACATCCACAAGCACCTTAAGCAAATCATGTGTTGCAAACATAATTGTAGTGGGTGTGAACTCCATCTGGCTAGGGAAGCGCAGGCTCGCATGCCTCCCCTCAGCTCGCCTGGGCTCAGCAGCAGAGGCAGAGCCACAATCCAATATAAAGGGGTCATGCTCATAGGCAGCATCTTGAGTGCATGCACAGGCACCCTCCTAAGAATATATCCCAGAGGAGTGCAGTTAAATGCAAACACTGCTCTTTCTGTAATAGATAGTGCTTTTCTTACTGGATTGGCTGGCACAAGCTGATCATGGTCAAGTGATGCCTTGGTTTTTGAAGATTGCTTTTTAAAAGAAAGAAAGTATTGAAGAATGAACACAGAGACTGAGCTTTTCAAATGAACATAGAGAAGTCTGGCATTCTGGAATTCCCCTTTGAAAATCACAGAAGCTGGGACTGAAGTTTCCATTATTCTAATCACTTTCTAAGTTTATATCAGATCATTTTTTAATGTTTGAAATAGGTTACAAATACCTTAACCAGCATTTTTCATTTTTTTTAAAGATTTGGTATCGAGCCATAATGTCCCTTTTATATCCACTCAGCCATATACTTCCTTCTTTCCCAATTTTGTACTTTAAACCAGAGCAACAGTTTACATTTCAGAAATACATTTTCACAAGCATGAAATGACAATGATTTTCATGGTGAATGATAGGTGCCATTTTAGTACTAATTTCTAGAGAGATGTGGGGCAAATTCTGGTGCAAAACTTTAATTTTTTATGCTTAGCTAAAGTTGGACACATCCAGCCAGTAAGGAAGCCAGGTGTCTAATGAACAAGACCACCCGAAAAACCCTTTAGAAGTCTGGCTGGTAGCGAAAGGTATTTCTTTAATCCTACCTGTCACATTTTCAGTGTGTTCTCATCATTTTTCTGCTTAAATATAATCTTGGAGGATCATACTTTGAGCAGCTATTCATTTATCAGCTAGGTTTGATATTTGCATGTATTTTTCTGGCTGGCCACCTTGCTCTAGGGAAGGTAGCAGCTGAGGACTGGGAGCCACAGCAGGAGCAAGAACAGCCACCTCTACAGGACTGTAAGGCTGTCAGTCAGTACATCCCTCCTTCTCAGGAGACCCACGAGGCAGGAGGGTGCAGAGGCACAAGCCACTGGCTCCTGTTTCCATCAGCTTCTCCAGGGCCAGGTCTCTCTCTGGCTGACGGTGAGGGAGAGAAAAAGCAGGCGATCACCTCCTGGTAGAGGTGATGCTACTGCAGGATGAGCTAACAGCGAATACATTACCCAACACCCATGGGAGGGACTTTTTAAATATCACCGTGATCACTGGACCCTCCCCTTCAACCTGAGACGACGCTTAGAATAAATCAGTCTCTGACTGACAGTACGAAAGATTTAGTTTTTATCCCTATTACTAGCCTGAAAACATGAAATAAAAAGCCCATGGTGTGAGCTGTTTGAAGAGGTATTTTGCATTTTAAAAAAAGGATGAAGGGAAAAAGAATTTGTGGGGATACAGACAGCTTTGCTGGGGAAAGCATCGTTCTGTTACCTTGAGCCGGCTGCCTCTTTTGAGTTTCAGCCATGACAGTCAGCAAGCCAAAAACTAAATGAGAAAACACATCCTCTAAACGTGGTGGGTCCTCTTGTGGTAGATGATTTCGGTGGAGCTAACCTGGAATTAAATCATCTGCTCAGCACACTGCTCTGTGCCTGGCAGCAGCAGCACAGGGCTGCCCACCCAAATATCCAGGCAGCCCCTGGGGCACACGGAGCAGCCCACGGCGTGCCCGTCGCTATCTCTGACAGAGCTATATCTGGCCAGCAGCCGTGGGCTCTGTCCGCCTGCCTCCGCCACGGCACGACACGGCAGCCAACCCTAACAAGTGGAGCATGAGGCTGCTGCTGCCAGGGTGGAGAGTTTTTCCTTAAAAACAAGGGCAAAATCGTGCTGGTGAGCAAATTGTCCTAAAAGGAACTGAGCAGGGCACTGTCGGACGTTCCTCTCTTTAATCACAGACTGATGTCTCTTAGAGATGGGCTGATATTCAAGCACCTTCTAAAACATGACACCTTCTAATACCAGGTTGGGAAAAAAATAAAGGAAAAAAAGGACAGTCTGATAAACAACTGTCCCTTCTTCATCCTGCTCCCCGGCTCCAATAGAGCTGAGAGTGCTGCTATTTGAGCTGGGCAGAAACCGCTGGCTTTTGTTCAGAATCTATAGTGCAGTGGGCCCCTTCCTGGGGCAGGGAAGGTGGTAAGACTGGAGTCAAGCTTGAATTTCAGACAGATCTGGACTGCCCCAAAAGTCAAGAACATTTAGAGGAATTTGGCCAGACCCTTTTTGCCTCTGTAATTGATGCCTCTAGCTGTAAGATCTCTTTTTGTTGTTGCTTGGCCAGAAATCCCCTAGAAATGCCTGTTCTTATGAGATTTGTGACCAGATTGCCAGAGGCTACAGTCATTTAGGCAGTGATGGACATATCAAAAGCCAGCTATTAAACTCTTCCTGATTGTGCATTGGAAACAGCCCCACAGTTCATTCCAAAGCAGATTTGTAGAGTGTAATATTCAACCCAAGCCTCTTGGAGCCAGCCCAACCTTTAACCTGAAGCTATAGCTTGTCTACCTTGAGAAAAAAAAATAGGAGCAGACAAAACCATAGCAGATATGTATATAAATCAATAAGAAATAATAAACCAATAAACCAATATAGTTCTCAGTAGGACAGAGAGGTGAAATGAAAATTCCTCTTGCTGCAGCCTCCACAATCTGGTGCTCCTACAAAGGTGTCTTGTCCTTCTTAACAGCAAACACAGCCACAAATGGTCAAGCTGCCAAGAACTGCTAAGTCCAATGTTTATACCCATGTACCTCAACCCACACTCCTTTCATCCTCTTCCTTTTTTATGCTGATAATGCACCAACTGTGAGGTATGAAAGGTCTTTTGGGCTATCTAACCCATCCCTCTGTAGAAAAGGACAGAATTCCACATTTTGATAACTGCTTCAATCTTTCTTATGCGCTATAAAATCCCTCATCACCAAAGCAGCAAAGAGCTGGGTAAAAGTGTTTTGCCTTAGCTTAAACTCAAAAGTTTTGCTCCTTTGAAGGAGAACTTTGTGCACAGTGCAAAGCTTAGCCTTCACCTCCTTGACACTGCCGATGTCTTCAGGAGGGTGTAGAAGACAACCCTACTCTGGGCTGCAGCTTTATGGTGGAGTGAATGGAAGGGCAAGCTGCCAGGGGACACAGCCCCACAGTCTGTGCCTTGTACTTCATTCACTACCATGTGCCCACGTGCTGAGCTGGCTATGAGAGCTGGCTGAAAATGAACCCTTTTTTGTTTTTTTAATTCCTCAGATTTGTTTTCAGCCAGCTGTGTCCTCTAATTCTTCTCTCTGTCCATAGTGGAAATCTATAAATAGGAAGGAAAGGTAGAACAAAAAGAAATTATGGGAAGGCACAGAGGTGGCAAGCCAGCGTTTTTAATCTGCAGGGCCCAGCTGACGGCTGGCATAGTTACCCAAAATTACCCTTGCCTTTGAGTTGGAGAAATAGAGCTTAGGGGTTCATGATGGCTTTGAGGGCATGCACGTACAGGCTGCCACTGCACACATTAGGTAGACCTGAAGAGGCAGTGGCATTCACCAGCACTGTTTTGTGAATGGAGCTCTCAGCAAGGAAGCTTTCCCTCTTGCCCTCCAGTTTCTTTACTCCTAGTTGCACTGTCATTTAACCCCCTGCAATCCCTCTCCTTGCCAGGTGGGCTTCAGGCATTTGCAGCCCATGGGAGCCATGGGTACCCAGCCTGGCAGCTGCTGTCTCTCTGTCATTCAGGTCTGAATATTGACACGGGTGGTTTGTAAAAGAGAGGGACCAGTAGCTGGTCCAGGACCCTGCAGCACAGCCAGCACAGCAGGACTGCAGGCTGGGGGGGAACTGGGAGGAAGGGAAGCCAGCACTAATTTTCACTCCAACGAGCCCCCTTTGGCTCCTGCAGATGTACAGATGGGTGGTGAAGGTCAGGGCTGAGCTGGGCATGGGGGGGGAAAACTGTGCAGTGAAAGAGCCACGGGAGAAGGCTGTAGGGGTTTTGTCTGATTACTTAGCGCTGGGAGAAGCCCATGCCGGCACCTTGAGGTTCCTCTCGTGCTGCTGGAGGGGACGGCCTTGAGGACGGTCCCGGGAGGATGCCTGGGTGACAGAGCACTCCAGAACAAGCCTTATCCCCGGCAGGGCTCATCGGAGCAGTGCCCTCCACCCAGCCCCATCACACCTGTATCCCGTCCCCAGAGGATGGGGTGCGATGGCAGGGTGCCATGGTCCCAGCGCAGGGCAGCCCCACCGCGGCTCCCCGGGGCTGTCCCACGCGTGACCCCTTTGGCCACGCCACCCTCTGCGGTGTCACCGCCGGGCTGCTGCCGCCGGGCCTGAGCACCAGCGAAGAGGCCGGGAGACACCAGCCCCCCTCCTTCCCCGCTCCCCCCAAACCTCATCCCGAGGGTGACGTCATGGTGGGGGAGGGGCGGGCAGGGGGAGGGGACCCCCGCACGTCCCTGTCCCCTGAACGCTGCGCAGCGCGGGGGCCGGGCCGAGCAGCCCCGACGGGGCGGCCCCNGGGGAAAAAAACCCGGCCGGTGTCATCCCCCCACGTCAGGGCCGGTGGTGGGCGTGAGGCTGTACTTCCTCCGCCCCCTCCTAATGGAGCGAACCATTCCCAGCCAGCCTTCCTCGCCCTCTCCCGCTGCCTCCCTCTTCCTCTCCTTCTCCTCTTGTCTCCCCCCCTTGTCTGCAAAGTCCTCCGCTGCTCGGAACTTGTTGGCAATGTCTATTTTTCAGCTTTCCCCCACGTTCTCCAAAGTAACTATTTAAAGATCTGCAGCCGCAAATGGTTTTACTAAATGTAGGATGGGACTTAAGTTGAACGGCAGTTATATTTCTCTGATCCTTGCTGTACAGATAGGTAAGTGGACTGCCAAATTCCGTGTCAAGTTGTGCGCGCCCCAGCCCGGCTGGTGCATGCGGGAGCGGAACGTCGGGATAACCCGCGCGGGGTCCGCGGTGCGGGGCGGCGGCGGCGGCGGGACCCCGCTCTCCGCTCCCCGCCTTCCCTTCCCTTCGCGGCGGCGGCTTCGCGTTCCGGCACGCTGTCAAGGCAAGGGAGCCCGCAGGAAAGGCGGCCGGTTTCTGCTTTCTCGTAAACCACTTTTGGTTTTCGTTTTCCTAAAGCAGTGCATGTTCACTCATTCTCCGCTTTTTCTTTCCCCTCCGCCTCTTCTTCCTTCTTTTCCCTCCTTTTCTCTCGGTCCCCACGAACGGTTGCGTTTGTATTTGGTTTTCGGATATCCTCTTCATTCCCTTCCACTTACAATCTGGTGACTCCAGTGCTAAGAAATTCTCCTCCTCTCTCCGAGGGAAAGAGAAATAACCAGCACAAAATGTCTTGCGAGAGATCTAGCTGGAAAGTTTTTTTGCAGAAAATCAAGGGGACAAGCGAAGGTCCCCTTTGGGAACCAGAGCGTTTTCCCATTTGCAGAGCATCTTTAAACCAAAGAAAACCCATCACTAATTTAAAAGAAATAATCACCTCTAATGTGGCGATTAAACAAATAAGAAATTACTTTAAAAAATCGCGGAGTCCCACCGCCCAATCGTTAATTTTGTGCTTGGAGAAGACCTGTCAAAAATCGTGCAGGTCCAAAAAAATTCTATATATGCTGTTACTTGAAATAGAACAGGTTTCTTTCCATGCCGGTGTGTATTTTGTGTGCTTTGTTGCTGGTTTTGTTCAATATATTGGGGTTTTCGCTGGTTGCTTTTGTTGGTTTGCTCTCGGGTTCATTTTATACGTTTCTTTCCTGATTTTTTTTTTTTTTTTTTTTTTTTTTTTTTTTTTTATTTTGAAAAGGAGAAANAGTTACGGACATTAAACAATCTCCAAGTTAATGACCACTTCGGTCCTATATAGGCAAATTTTAAAGATTATCTACTGGATATGTAGATTCCCGGGCATGATCCAAAACGGGGTTTTAAGGAAAGGGGGATTAAAGCACGTCTTTTATTATCTGGACTGTCAGGTGTGGAGACCCCTTTGAAAATATTTTCCTGCAAAGGAATTCTGATACAATAAAAAAAAATATTCGGCATTGCTATTTAGAGATCCTTTTGCTCGGTCACACTCCTCTCCAAAAAACCTCTGCAGCATTTTATGGGCACTAAAGCAAAAACGGGGGAAGGAAAAAGAAAAAAAAAAAAAAAGGAGGGGAGAATTAGAAAGGGAGGCAAAATGCCTTCCTCACCTAAAGAAAAAAGGGGGGGTGGGAAAGAAATAGTGCAACGAAATGTTGACCTCTGGGAAATGTGGTTAAATGATGCCAGCCCCTACATTCGTATTACCATTCCATTTTAGATAAGGCTGAACTCTTCAGAAGGCCAGTTTTGCACTGCTAGATAAAGAAGGGGAAAGGCTTTATTTGGATCTTGTCTTTAATTTCAATCCTTGCAATTTTTGTTTGTGTGTTCGTTCATTCGTCTGGAGGAGGAGGAAGATTTTCTTTCTTTTGTGTTCATTTGGTTCAGCCGAGGACGGATTTTATTGAAATTTCAAAAGGCAGCTAGAGTCGCTGGGAAATGCCGTTCCCGTGCTGGCGCGAGCATGAGCAGTCATTTGGAAAGTTACCCCCAAATACTGCTGCACACCGCGGGGATGGTGGCGGTGCGGTGGCTTTGCGGTGCCCTGGAAGGGGACGGCTTTGAAGCTCTTGGAGGGCTTTTCTCCTCTCTGCTCCTCCTTCGGTATTTCGGGTAACCTTCCCCCCACCTCCTCTCCACCTCCCCACCCCCGGAATCAGCTTCTGGTTGTCAGTGCGGGGCTTGTAAAGGGCCCCTGGCTTTGCCCCGTCCCCAGCAAAGGCTCGTGTGAAATGGATGCTCGGCTCGTTCCCAAAATGTCTATGCACCGGGCATTTTAACAAAAAA